>JAUEKZ010189630.1:0-11021 GCA_031471865.1 Melibe leonina | reverse complement strand
AGGGGGCGGGGGGGGGGGGGGAGATCACCCGTACTTACGGTGTCTTTCTATTATTGAAGTCTGCCGGAGATTTCCCTACGGTAGACATTCAGACAGGCATGTGACCTGGAGAGGCCCCTGTCTGGATGAATCAACACACACACACACACAGGTCAGGATGTGGAAACGACAAAACAAGTTAGACTCGGGGACTTATTACTTACACTTAATGTAAATCTCTTACTCTTATCCATATACATACTGCGTCTAATACTAATACTTGCTAATATTGTATTTGAATCAGTATCATCATCTTAAAACCTGTTACTACTGTCGTTTACATTCTGCATAACTTATTTCTAGTGTAATCTGTTATCTCTTAGGATTTTGAGAGGGAATTTGTTTAGGGTAAGAGTTGTATTTATACCTCTATAATATTCATCATAGGATGATGCTCTATATCAAAAAGAGAAAAGTAATATTTATCGTAATTGACTAACTGAACATACATCGTCGAATTAGTTGGCGGGGGAAAAAGATCATCTGTCTCAATTAAGATTTATTTCGACCTCATTTTTGTATACTATTTATTACATAGCCAAATAAGTCATGACCGTTCTTTGTTCTTAGGAATGAAGAGACAGCAAAAATCTGCTTTCAAATCTACACTGAGTGACATTTGATGTCTCAACACAGAGTGATCATACTCCTATACTATTCCCATGTACGTAGGTAAGGCCTACTACTACTACTACTACTACTACTACTACTACACCTATCATTAATATGAGCACCTTGGTCCCAAGCCTTTCCCGCGCTCCTCAACAAAGATGTTACTGTATTTCTACTGAAATATGAAGAACAAAAACATACAATCTTCTTCTTCGGCTTGTCCTGTGGGGTGCAGGGTCACTGCAGCGAACACAGTGTCCCCATGCGTTTCTGTCCATGGTGTCATCCTCGGTCACCTCCTTTTTCTTCATGTCCAGCTCGATCGTTTGTATATAACTCCTTTTGGGTCTGCCTCTCCTTCTGTTTCCGTCCGTTGTCTGTCTAATTCCCATGGCATTTCTTTCCAACGTACTCATCTTCCCTTCTTGCAACATGCCCGAACCATCTCAACCCCTCTCTCTCTCTCTCTCTTGCTCTCTCTCTCTCCACTTCTCTGCGATTGGCGTTACACCCAAGATCTGGTGGACTTTTTCATTTCTGACTTTATTATCCATAAAAAAAACCATAGTATATTACAAAGTAAAAACAAAAACAAAAAGTTCTCGTTCCTTCTAGATAGCAAGTGACCCTGTGGTTAGGTACCGTAATATAAAACGTAGGATGTACTGTAAATTTGTTCCAACAACAGGCAGGACCAAGACTCCACTAACTAAATACTAATAATGCAAAATAGCTGTATGTGTCTGAGTATGCTTGTCATCGAGGAGAACCGGAGAGAGTGCTGAAAAAAAGTAAGATGATATATAAAGCCAAATGAGAAGTAACAGTAGTAAAAGAAGAAGCGTCCACCATAGGTGCCCACCAACCGCCCGCAACCTCATTTGACTCAAATACAGTAAAAAAGAGGATTTTGTTTGTTTATTGAGAGTTTTAGGGCGCTTGCAACTGCTATGGTCATATAAGCGCCCAGGGGTAAGTAAGATGAAAGGCTAGTTAAAAGAGCAGCCAGACTTTAACCCTGCCAGGGACATTTCACAGAGAGATATTTACAAGGGGAAAAAATATCATCTCTCAAAAAAAGTGACAAAGAGATGATTTACAGGGGAAAAATATTACCTCTTACAATCGAAAAGCAGGACACACAAACTGATGATGGCTACCACCCACATAATACACTATTTCGGTCCAGGGAGACCCAGGATATTATACCGCCCTTTATGTACAAAATTACTCAGTCCTTCAAGATAGCAAGTGACCGTGTAGTTAGGTACCATTGTGTTAAAGATGGGGGGTGGCCATAAATATGTTGGGATAACAAGCAGGACCAAGACTGAGCTAACAGATACAAAACAGCTGTGTGTGTGTATGCTTGTTAAGGGAGCACTGGAGAGAGTGCTGAAAAACATAAGATGATAGATAATGCCAAAAGATAAGAAAATGAAGTATCACCCACCAGAGGCACCCGCCAACCGCCCGCTAAAAATAAGAAAGAGTAGGTACCTACTGGAACCATAAAACATTACTATCTTTGTCCACACGAATGTGCCTGACGACAGGCAGCAAGGCTTATACTTTTCTTTTCTCCTTTGTGGTTTGCCGGTTTTTCGCGCTATGTAATGTATAATGCTCCATGGGAGGAGAAGCAGGAGGAAGAGGAAGAAGGAAAATGATTAAGAAGAGGAGGAGGAGGAGAAGGAAGAGGAGGACGAGGACGAAAAGAAAGAGAAGCAAGAGAAGGGGCAAGAGGAGTAGGAGGAGGATGAGAAAAAGGAGAAATAGAAGGAGCAGAAGGGATACAAGGAGTAGGAAGCAGGAAGCGAAGGAAGAAACAGAGGAAAAGGAGCTGCCAAATATTCTTGATAGCATAACAGACATTCCTGAAAATTCTAGAAAGCTTAAATGGGTTTATTTTAACATTGATATACACTAAACCCTCGTTATACCACATCACTGGTATGGAATATACATACTACATATTTGCATACATACCTCCATCTCTCTCTCTGTTTCTTTCTTCCCGCCCCTCTCCCCCACCAATCCATTATTCCCTATACTACATGTACTTCAAAGATCAGCATCAAACACATTGTTGAGTAAAGTTGGCATTGTAAAGATAATGGTGGTACACCAACGAAAATACCATGTACTGAATAGTGGAATAGGGTGAAATATATTTAGAAAGGTGGAAAGAACTCAGTTTTTAGTGCTTTATAATATGGAGTGTATCAACTCAGAGCTTAAAGTCAAAGGTGACCTGCCGGCCAAGGCTACTACTAAGTATTCAGCATGAGTATGAGGACTGTTTGATCTGGTTAGCTGTAGTTCACCGCACGAAACTACTACTTAGGTGTAGTATCATTTTAGGCTGGGGGTATAAGTTGTTGGTGGATTGAGGTATAATGAGGTTTTCAATGTTTTATATAGTGATTGTTCCCTTTCAAAGCCAAAAGCTGGTGGTAGGTGAGAATGGCTGTATTACAAGTGGCAGTGAGGGGCATTATATAACTAAACAGGTTTGTTTAAAGTTTAAGTGGATGCTGATATAGCGCTGATATCCACGAGTGCTCATCGCGCTTTACACTTTTTATTCTCCCCAGCCGACAGCAAACACTGAAACAAATAGGTCAAGACAAGCGCCTGTTAGGCGAGTTACAATTTGTTTGGGGGACAAAGACACTGCTGTATATCAAGTGAACCTGTTCAACAGAACACCACAGGTACATATTTAGTTTTTATTGATCAATGCTTCTCTCTCCACATCACTGGTATGGAATATACATACTACATATTTGCATACATACCTCCATCTCTCTCTCTGTTTCTTTCTTCCCGCCCCCTCCCCCACCAATCCATTATTCCCTATACTACATGTACTTCAAATCATCATTCTCTCATGCATACATGGACAAGCACACAAATGTACAATCAATCATATTTACAAACAGTTACAACTATTCATTGCCATCTTTCCTAGCCTAGCCCCAAAAGCTGATGATTTTTTCATCCTCTGAATATCTCAAGGATCTAATCTAATACAATCCATATGTACGTAGAGCCTGGACCCAAAAGAATCATAAAAAAGCAAAACAAATAATCATATTTCTTTGAACCTACATTAAAATAAGATACATACAAGGATATCATTAATGATAAATAGCAGAATCTTTAAAAATGAAAATGACTTTCAAACCTTTCAACTCTGAACTTTGTTAAACGGAAGATATTTCAAAATTAGTGCTCGAACAAGGTCAAACAAACAACATGTATAATCCTTTTTATGACAACACATAATCTATATAGCTGGTGTTATGCTCTTTAATTTCCGAGAAAACGAAAATAAAAAGCATCTCTTGTCCAGCTTTAATTGCTTAGAGTTTTATCTTTTTTTTGTTGCAGTAATAATTTAAATCTGTAATCAATTTTGACCATTTTTTTATGAGAAAAGTAAAAAATGTGTGTTTTGATGCCTTCTTATCAGTTATGTCATTATTATAAACTTTTTCTCCAAAAGGGAAACAGAAATTCAACCACAGAAGTTTGTTGCACAATTAAAACAGCTGCTTATGTCATTAAACCTTTTAAAAACTTGCCTTTTAATAAGCTAGCTATGTTGACATAGCCTATTGTTTTAATGTTAAAAAGTGTATGCAGACTTCCCATATATCAATGGAATATGTGCTAAGACCCTATGACTATTTTTTATTTTCAAAAAAGAAAGAGAAGGCTGTTTTATACTGTCACAAGGTCAGAACACAACACAAGTACAAGTAATATATGAACCAGCTGCATCATCACTATCATAAACAAAGAGAAACCTTTATACAAGACACACGTCTCATCAATAAATTAATAAATAAAATAAATTGACAATTAAAGTACTCATTCTATACAAGCACGATGTTTGACGGAGGTGAAAAAGTGTCCAATGCTTATGCATACTAAGTTTTCATTCCATACCATTGTTTTTACAAGAATAATTTAAAATTGGTCCCGCCCCCCATGTCAAACACACATTCTTTGTTCTCATTCTCATATTCCTTGTTTTCAATTGCCCCTCAAGCCCAAACCCAATCTCTAAATCTAAACCAGAATCATTTTTTCAATCTTTTTAAATACTTCTCCCATCACAGATCCCTTGCCCAGATTTCATTATTTCAGCAAGGACGAGCAATACATGATAGATAGTTTACTTTCATTCAGTCTGTAACTATTAAATGAGAACTACATTCATCCTCCAGGTAAATCACAGCCTCATCTTGCATCCACCATTTTATCCCGGGCTATCACGGCCTCATCAAACTTGATGACGTAGGTAGTACCCTTGTGCCAATGGACTGTCACTTTGGCAGGCTGAGGAGAAGGGGAAAAAAATGCCATCAAAAAACAACAGAGACAACATTACAACATTGTCAACATTCAACTCCAGTGACAAACTCGTGCATCAGAAAATCAAACAGCTCTCTTGTTTTTAAAGTCCACAGTGTCCTATTACAAACGACCGCTTTCATGATCAAAACTTTTGTGCTTGATATGATTGACCATTGCAAAGAATGCGTAGCTTTAAATAAAGTGCTCAAACATCAAAATTTCAATTCAGGTACCTACTGACTGAACTAGATAGAATTTTACAAGCTTTGTTGTGTACAGGGCAAGACAAAAAATAGTCTGATATATTTGATTAGTTCATCATTGCGAATGAAATACCGTTTGAGTACCACATTTATTTCTGGGATTGAGGAACCCAACATGAAAATTTTGTTTGTTTGTTTATTGAGAGTTTTAGGACCCTTGCAACTGCTATGGTCATATGAGTGACCAGAGGTAAGTAAGATGATAGGCTAGTTAAAAGAACAGCCAGACTTTGACCCTGCCAGGGACGTTTCACAGAGAGATTATTTACAATGAAAAAAATATCGATCTCTCAAAAAAGGTGACAAAAAGGGGATTTACAGAAAAAAATATCACCTCTCACATTCACAAAGCAGGACACGCAAACAGATGATGGCCACCACCCACATCACATACTATTATGGGAGACCCAGGATATTCTACTGGCCTTTGTGTACAAAAGTGCATTACTCAGTCCTAGATAGTAAGTGACCCTATAGTTAGGTACCATTGTGCAATATATGGAAGAAGACCATAAGTCTGTTACAACGACAAGAAGGACCAAGACTGAGCTAACAGATACAAATAAGCTGTGTGTGTGTGTGTGTTGTATGCTTGTTAAGGTAGCACTAGAGAGAATGCTGGAAAAAGTAAGATGATAGATAAAGCCAAAAGATAAGAAACAGAAGTAGCGCCAAGCCTGCATGAAAAGAGACCTTTAAACTTTCATAAAGGTTAATAGAAAATCATCAACCACCATATCTTGAATGAGACTTACAAAGTTTGCACCATTCAGCACGGCTTCTACCATTCCTGCAGTGAAAGCTGCACAGTTGACACTGCCTGGCAGTGTGAAGAGAGAGACAAAACAAAATACAATAACTTAATAACTTAACACAATAATGACACTCTGTGAGCAGAGTAATAGGTGCAAAAAATTTTGAAATCTAACTACAAATCCTGCATATTAAATCCATTCCCCTTTCTTATTCATGTGTTCCTCTCTTCCTAGATCCCTCATCGCATTCTCTGTGACTGAACAAGTTCAGGAGTACATTTTAGATTGTACATGTGAAGTTTTTTTATACAATTATACATTAAGACTATAATTTGTAGTCTGACGCATAAAATTATTGTCTCTCCTTTTATTCTAAACCTGACTAATACTTCATCTGAATTGGCTATTCTTCTAATTTTGCATTCCCCATTTCACTGATCCCTTGTCCCGATCTCTCTGAGTCCCAGTAAGGATAATGAATAAACTTTAAACTGGGGCTTATTTCATCTCCCATTTGATCAAACAAACAGCATTTTCTTTTCTTTTTTTCTCAATAATAGAATACACACCTTTGTCTTTAGGAGCTGAGATGAATCTGTTGACCAAGGGTTCTTTTTCAATAATATAATCTTTCAGAAATTAAGGACAACAGGTAAAAGAGCAAGAACAATATTCAAACAAAATATTTGCATACTTGTATTATGAATCAGATCAAATAATACTGCCAAATTGTTGATAGTATTAACCAAAATGAAAGTCATGAACTACTCTTTTTGTTTTGTTTTCAGTTTGATATTGCACCATGCAGAGTCACGACCCGGCTTTATCTTATGTCTGGTAACAAATGGACAAATAGAACATGCGATACTTCCCTGAGGCCAAACATAACCAATCATAGAACCAGGACTTAAACTCTGGATCAAGACAAAAGCGAGAGAGTCTCTGATGCAGTTTCAGAATAAAACCCTTTTCAGTCTTGCACCTTTGAATTAGTCGCACAATTTCTTTTGCCTCTGTGTTAGCTTAACATCTAAATTCAATGGAAAGCTCTTGCCACATATAAGGCACTGATTTATAACTTGACAGGTGCATTCCCATGTCAAGAAAAAGAAAATGTTTATCTTTGGTCACTATTCATTATAATCTGAAAAAGATACATGTTCTGTCATCTTCATTTGCCTGCTCCAGTTTGTCTGCCTCTTTTCCAAAAACAATCTACAAGGAGAAAGATTAATGATAAATATCTCTGAGCAACTCTTATAGAGGATGGTCGATCTATAAAGAAAATTGAAACTAGTATAATTTCGACATGACAAAACTTAGTAAGATCTGAATAACAAAAGATAATGTATAAGCTGACAAGTTTTTATGAAGTCAATCAAATGATCCATAGATTTCCATTATTGATCATGAAGCAATCTTCAGGTTTCTGTTAAGGTAGAAAATATCTTACAAATATTTAATCAATTTATCAGGTCATTTGGAATTAAATAAGATGGGAATACTAAAACTATAGTTCATGACTTAATAGACTCATGGACTCACTTTCCAAAAGTTGTTTTTGATGAAAATCAACATGTTGAGTAGCTTGACTTCCCTCTTGAAACCCTTTTCACGTAGGAACAAAACATCCAGCATGTGAGAGCCCACATGCTGACCAAGGTCAGACAACCTGTCAAACAAATAGAATCACACCAAAAATAATTATAGTAATTCTAGAAAACATGTTTTAAGAACAGTTTGAGGACATTTTCTACTCAATGCTACAGAATGGTGTTAACTCTTTCACAGCGGGGTCTGATTCTAACCAAACAGAATATGCAAAATCTTTCAAATCAACGTGTTCTTATACGAGATAAATCAGATTTCAGTGAATTGACATATGCCAAAAGGCTGAAGCCTGAACCTATCTAGACCAGGCATAGTTCAACTGTTATCGCAACCCCAGTTACCGATGTCATGTCTAAACTTGAGCTGGACAACCATTCTATCAATAAGAATTGGTCAATTACAAAAAATAATCAATATATCTATAATCGTCCTATTTCGAGAAATTGGTCTCACCTGCAGAAGCCATTTTGAACGGCTAAAAATTTGTTTTTCAACGTAAAAATTGATCAAAATCATAACACTCCATGGATTTCGATGGGATAAAGTTTTGCGAGAGTTAAAAATAGCTTTCCTTATCAAAGGACACCACTCAGGAATTCTATGTCGTCATACTTTTAATAATTCACTATTCCAATGAGGTAAATGCTTTGCTCGCATTTATGTGAGGTCCGCATACTGAATGCAAACCGGAACACACGCATATGTGAGGTTAGCACGTTAAGGGTTAAAATAAGAGAGAATCAACAACTGAGTTTCATTTGAGAATCCATTAAACCTCTGCCGAAAATAGACTTGTTTGCAGTCAACATCGTATCTTAGACTTAACAATCGCATTTGTCTCTAAAACAACAAAATGTGTTGACAACTTCGTCTCAAAAGGTTTCAAATCCAATAACCATATTGAAATTATGAAAGAGTGTATCAAGCTATATCTCTTAGAGTTAGAGTGGGTGATGTCTATCATCTGTGTCCTGTATTTTACCTGTAACTTGAGGCAACAGACCCGCAAACCGAACAGGTCAAGTATAGTAGGTTGAAAAACTGAACATCCTGTTTTATTCATAAATATCAAATGTGATCCTTTTTCCAGGGCTTTTAAAGGCTTCCAGCCTCTATATGCTCTGTAAATATAATATGATAAGAGTGCTGCCACCAAACAAAATTTATAGGCCCTTTCAATGTCAGCGATCAAGAAATAGAGCCGTAAGAGGCATCCAAAGAGAAGCAGTTATAAATAAAAATAGGAGCAGTATCTTCGGTCTCCTGCTAACAGAAAAAGCGTGACATTTTGTGGCCACGAGACGGAAATAGGTCTATCGTTTAGCATAACTAATTAAATAATGATCAAGGAGGATAGCAGAAAGAAAATTTTACATGTTCAATGCAGTAAATAAAATAAAAACTTATTGGAAAAACCACTGTGGCCTGTGGGCAAACATTCCAAAGTGGCACACACGCAGTTATTGATCGAGTGAGAGGCTGCTGATGTAACCACTTGCCTTGCTGCTTAACGATCTAACTAGACTATCTAACTTTTGAATATCGTTTTATCTTAACAACCCACTGGGAATAAGAAATTTTCTTATTCATAAACTGTCTGGGAATAAGATCACTCCCCAATTCCCCTATGGTGGAGGAACCACCCACCACTGAAAAAGGGGGCTTCCCATTTCAGCTACTTCCCCTAAAGACCTTGTTAACAAGTAAGATAGATATGTATTTTAAGACATAGACTAGGTCTTTTAATTTTTATTAGTGATCTGAAAAACTTACTTTGATTGTAATTCTGGTACCGTTTGTATACGATTCTGTGAATACTGTACAATCTCCGAGAAAAGCAAAGCAAAGGTTGCAATATCCACCTGAAATAGAAAGGATAAATAAACAAAAACGAAAAGCATTAATCCATCGTCCGTAAAACACAGGGTCTAGCTAGCCCGCCCTAAATTTATGAAATATAGAAAAGTTACCTCTGGTTTTACTTTTCCTAACGATTTCTCCAAATTCGTAGCTTTCTGTTTGCCAGACATCTTTCCTGTTTGTTGTGCTTATTGATTGACTGCAACTTTCGTTTCGTTGCATACAAAAATAGCCTCTTTGCGTGTGACGTCACGAAGTCATGTGATATTTTACGGTGCGGGCAAGAGCGCGTTTTTCCTTCATAGTTGTAGGCAGTAAAAATATTGCCACAAAGTGCTAAATAGCTGTATTTTTTTGGTAGCACTAACAAAAGGAGAGCAATATTGGTTTGGGAATTAAACAATTAACTCGCTAAGCTCAGCTCAATGGACCTATAGCACTTGCCCCCTCTTTTCTTCAGGTGAGCTTGCCTATACAATGTATCTTTCTTTTTGTTTTATTTTTTATTGTTTCAACAAATTAATACAATGTATTTTTCAGGGCTGCATCTCGACGTGCGTTGTATAGTCTTGGCCTCAGCTTTTAGAGTCTGGAATACATAGAATGGGATACATATTGATTGAGAGAAAGACTTTGACTTTGACCCTGCCAGGGACATTTCACAGAGAGATACTTTACAATGAAAAAATTATAATCTCTCGAAAAGGTGACAAAGAGATGATTTACAGGGAAAATATCACCTCTCACAATCACAAAGCACGACACACAAACAGATGGTAGCTACCACCCATACCATGCACTATCATGGTCCAGGGAGATCCAGGATATTCTGCGGCCCTTTGTGTCCAAAAGTACTCAGTCCATCTAGATATCAAGTGACCCTGTAGTTAGGTACCATAGTGCAAAAACATGGGGAATGACCATGAGTCTGTTCGGACGACAGGCAGGACCAAGACTGAGCTAACAGATACAAAACAGCTGTGTGTGTACATGTATGCTGTTTAAGTGAACACTGGAGAGAGTACTGGAAAAAGAGAGATGATCGATTAAGCCAAAAGAGAAGAAACAGAAGTAGCGCCCACAAACTTTGAGGAGATTATCAAAGCACAAAAGATCCCACAGAAAATTTGTTTGTTTGTTTGTTGAGAGTTTTAGGGCGCTTGCAACTGCTATTGTCATATAAGCGCCCAGGGATAAGCAATGTGATTGGCTAGTTAAAAGAATAGCCAGACTTTGACCCTGCCGGGGACGTTTTACAGAGAGATGATATACAGGGGAAAGATCATCTCTCAAAAAAGGTGACAAAGAGATGATTTACAGAGGGGAAAAAACATCATCTTATACAATCACAAAGCAGGACACACAAACAGATAATGGCTACCACCCAAATCACGCACCACTGCGGTCCGGGGAGACCCAGGATATTCTACCGCCCTTTGTTTTGTTTGTTTGTTTATTGAGAGTTTTAGGGCACTTGCAACTGCTATGGTCATATAAGCGCCCAGAGGAAAGT
>JAUEKZ010189619.1:0-7500 GCA_031471865.1 Melibe leonina | reverse complement strand
TTCTACTTTTTTATTATCCTTGTGCTACATGTAAAAATAGACCCTATCTTGGCCGGACAGGTCTATTGATTTCATCTCTTTTCATCTTATTCTTTTCTACTTTAATATTATTATTATTGATTTTATTCCTGTGCTACATGTAAAAACAGACCCTATCTTGGCCGGAGAGGTCCCTGGTGGCTTAACTTCACCAGTCTCATGCTGCGTTCTTTCGCTTTTACTTTCACCGCATCCTTTGCTTTTTTATCTCATTCCCCTCATAAGTGGAGTGGTATTGCAAAACCTGTTTCCGCCATGCAATACAAACAACGAAACAATATGCGAGTTACTTTGTTAGATCTACTTCACAATGATGAGATAATTGGCGTCTGGTAAACTGCCCTTTCCCTCATTATCATGACATCAAACAAGGGACAGACAGGGGAAGAGTGATAGAAAGAAGGAAAGAGATAACTTGACAATCAAATTAAAAACCATTTGATGATATAATAACGCTCCTAGTTCTCTGTGTGTTCTGTAATCACTTTCAAATCTGACACACTGCAGACTCGCATATCTATTAACAGGTGGCCAAGTTATAGCACTGCAGTGATCAAACGTATTGGCATCCGGAAAGAGACATTATCGTGTCCAGATAGACAGAAACGAGTAGACCAGCAGCGTTATAATTCCGTTGGTGCCATCCTACATGTTTATGATACACATGCTTCGCGACCATGATATCATTCAGCCCATCCGAACCAAGAGATAATTGGAAGAGAGAAAAAAACCCCAACGAAATAGGGGGAAACCTGACACCCTGGAAAAATGAGATAAAAAATCAATGTGTAAACGAATTTGTTCATATTGACCAAGATGGACAGACAAAGACGGGCAATAGAGACAGATTGTTGCATCTAGGTAGGAAGGTAGATAGGTAGGTAGGTATGTAAGTAGTTAGATAGGTAGGTAGGTAGGTCAGTAAGTAATAAGGTAGGTAAGTGGGTTGTGGGAAGGTAGAGGTCCGGATGTACGGCTAAGTATTAGGTTGCAAGGTTGGCAATTGGGTATAGACAAATTGTAAGTGATGTAAGCAGGCCGAGGAAAACAAGACCAAACAAAAGGGGGTGGGGTGGGGTTGACAAAACACAGGCATTTTCAATGTGCCAAGAATATGTCTGTAATTGCTTGTCTATTAATTAACAAGGACATGTGATGAAATGAGGAGTTCAGAGGTGAAAAAGCCAGTTTAGCTGTTACTACCAGGTGTTCTTGGAACGACATAACAGCTAATTTGAAACCAGGGATCGTGACTGTCATCCTGTGTAGCCTGGCGAATACTGAAAACTATCCAGTCGGGTTCTGGACTTTGTCTCTTCTGCCTTGTGGAAGGTTGGGCGCACGGAGCGACTCCATGGTGCTCTCCTTTTTTAATTTTATTTTTTAACCATCTTCTCTTCACTGTTTTTCCTGTCCTTTTTCTTGCTGTCTGAGAATCAATGCTTATTTGATCGCAGTTTCGTCGATTCGCTGACAACTCATACGTGACTAGTAAGACCTGATCACGCAAACCGCGAAAAAAAAATTAAAAAAAATATATATATAATGTATATATATGTGTGTTTGTGTGTGTGTGCGTGTGTGTGTGTGTGTGTGTGTGCGTGTGTGTGTGTGTGTGTGTGTGTGTGTGTTTGTGGACCATTGTGAGTTAACGCGTGTTTGTCCTCAGTTTTCGCTGTTCCGCAAGCCGCCTTTTGCATTTGATAACCTTGCCTAGGGGTGCCTCTTTAAAGTGACAAAGCAATTTTAGTTGAATTTTCTAGAATTTAAAATTATTTTGGTTGCCTTTTTTTCGGTTTTGTTCGTTTGAAAATCTAAATCGTATCCGTCCCTCCACTGTTTTAAGATATTATTTCGCCCTTTTCACCATGGAGCGCTGTGATCTTAGCTGTTAAAAGCGTCCGAAAGAAAACTTCCAACATAAAAAAACCCACGACTTCTCATTCTCTGCCTCAGCCTCACACGAGCACAATGCTAGCTTTGCCATGGTATTTTGTTCCTGCACCGCCTGCTATCCCATCAGCATATTAAAATGTTCTGTAGTTAACCCTTTTACAGCGAGATTTGACTCTAACCCAACTGAAATATGCAAAATCTCGAAAATGTACGCGTTCTCATATCAGATAAATCAGACTTTAGTAAACTGACATATGCCAAAAGCCTGAAAATCTGATTTATTTGGAATAGGAACAAGGCAAATCGATAAGATTTTGGTGTCCTTCGCATTGAAAGGGTTAATAATCGGAGGGAAAAACCAACTTGTAACTTGCTTTTAAAAATCATACATTTTTAGGTAAAGAGCATGATGACCGTATTGGTTCCATTTATTTTTCTTCAAGATTAAAAAGAAGGAAACTGAAATGATATAATGTGTTATTTTCAATTTGATAACAACGAATTAAAGAAGAAACGTTACTCGCTAAAGGTACCCTAACAAACTAAGTTATTCTAACAAATCGAGTTAGTAGGTTTTTCCAGACCACAATGGTAGGGCTTTCTTCTCTACTGTTTCTCAGCCGTGGATTCCAGGCGGCGTTTTTTCCCCGTGGCAGCTCGGGACCAATCAATAAACAATTCCGATTCCAATTAGAGCCCCGGCAGATCGGAAACCCAAAGGTACAGGCACGCATCCGTATTGTGCCGGCGACCCGACTGACTCCGTGCTATTTCACGTCATAGTTTTTTTTGGGGGGGTTTGTTCGTTTTTTTGTTTTTTTTTATGTGTTCACGTAGATTCGCGTCACACTGGCGTTGTTGTTAAGAAACTGTAGGTAAATGGGGAATCACAATTTATAAAGTGATTCAATAGGTAAAAAAATGATATAATGTAAGGGACAAGTACCACAATAATGAAATAATCATTTGAATGAATTCCTCATAATATTGAAAGGGATGTCCAGCAGCAAGAGCGATTATCGTCTATTATAATTCCTCTTCATGATCTTTGAATGTTATTGTAGCCTAATGGCACTCAGGCGTTTCTATAACTCTTTTTACCGACATCGTTATTATTTTCATTTGGCATCTATGAAGGGCTGGTGAATTAATCAATATTTAAATCCTTTACGTCATATGTGAAATTGTGATCATTGCACAGGGGCCATAACTCTTATTTTGTATAAATATCTTGTTCTTAAGAAACTTTTGATATCTGTTGAATATAGAACAGCATGTATGTTCTAAGTTTCATGCTTCTATTACAAATTGAAGTATTTTCTGAACATGCAAGCCTACTAGAAGGATTTGCCATCCGTGTGTGAAAGACTGCAACAATAAACTAATTATACTTTGAAATCTGAGTTCAATATTATGTAATAGCAACATGCCAAAGCTGGTGCTCTCAGACGCAGCCGAATGTAATTAGCATGCCGAATAGACACATTCTAGATATTATGTAAATTGATCGATGTTTCAGAGTGTCATAAATTTATACAGGAAATTTGTTATTGTTTTCATGTCGTCATATAACCTGAAAATGAGAAATGTCGAAAACAGCGCAACAGTAATATATTTGATAACGTCTGTTATTGATTGTGTCTGCTGAGCTTTCAGGTCGCTGTTTACGGCCTCACATGGCTAGTTATTGATTCCGAATTTTTGGTCCCCAAATTGGTAGTTTTCTGAAGTATATTATGGCCCTTGGTCATATCTTTGAACTGAACGAAAAATGTTGTTACAGTACCATCGACTTGGTGAGAAAGGGACTGAGGAAAAGACGAGAGAAAGAGAGGGAGAGGGAGAGAGAGATTGAGAGACGGAGTGTGTGTGTGTATGTGTATGTATGTGTGTGTGTGTGTGTGTTTGTGTATCTGTGTGTGTGTGTGTGTGTATGTGTGTATGTGTGTGTGTGTGTGAGAGAGAGAGAGAGAGAGAGAGAGAGAGAGAGATGTTCTGCTGCAAGATCAAACACGTCAATTTGCTCCTTTAAGTTTGTAAAAGGATTCCTGGCCTTCCTCTTCTTATATTATACATAAGGCGCGCAACTTCTTCTTGACCAGGATTTGATAAGAAATATTCATTAAGTAGGATTTAACATGGCTTTTGCAAAACACGTTAATTGAAACTTTGAAGACAATTAGTAGTCAAAATGTTATTTCTCCAATGGCAAAGTAATCATTTGATTTATCGCACATTTTTTAGATTGAGAGGGAAAGACGTTCAAATCTACTTTTGTAGGCAACAATGATTTATAGGAATAAGAGTATAAGCTTTCAGCATGTCAAGGGTTTGAATGTTCGCATTCTGATCTACCCTGATTTTCCTCTTTCTTTGTCTGGTCTTAGCAGCCTTGACATACTGTACGCGCTAATTGTATTCAAACAGTACCTATCAAGTTTGAGTGCCTGTCTGGTCTTTTTACTATTGGTAACATTTGTACCTTAATAAGTATTGATATTAAGTATCAAGATCAGTGTTTGCGGAAAACGGGTTTCTTATTTCTTTTCGTTGTTGTTACTTTTTTTGGTTTTTCCTGCGTTTCGTTTTTTTCTTCTTCGGCTGGGGTTTCATTAAATGGGAGCGGGGTTGGGGTGGGGGGGGGGGGGGGGGGTAGGGAATGGGGTACCAAAAAAGTACTTTGCCAATAGGGAATAATACAAGTTGTAAATACTCAGATGGTGTGAGGTGTGAGAGGAGTATGAGGGGAGAGAAATCGGAAGCTGTGTGCATTCAAGAAAATATAATGGGAGGATATCTGCATTTTTTATTATTGATAGTTCTTATTGTAAGAAGATTGATGACTTCCTTTGCCTTGCAAATGTTGGGAGACCGCTTATCCCAAATTAGAAATACGATGGGAAAAGCTATGACATCAAGATTCAATACACAATCATTTACATTGAAATGAGTGCAAAAATAGAAAATAAATTCACCCCCTCGCAAATAACAATCTATGAATAAAGGTCGAGTAGTCGTTTGGAGCCTACTGAACTGGTTTATTACAGCCTGAGCTTTTCTCCGTTTCTGCAGACAATGCATGTCAACCTTTGGATAGGACGTTTGTCTGTCACAGATTATTTTACCCAACCCAAATTGTGGGTTGGTACTCATTTCATATGTGGATGGGGTGACCCTTAATAATGCAAAAAAATATTTTATATTATGCAATAAAAAAGACATCTCAAGATAAAGATGCAAGCTGTCTTTTGAGATAGTTTCTATGAGTAAGAATAATATGGACACGATTGAATTTCAGGGTTGTTTTTGTGATGATTATTATGCACATTACGAGCCCAGAACTTGATGTTGACTAGAAACCTGTTCTAGTATTTAAGTGCTGGTGTAAACATGTCTAACATATATTTCTGTATGCTTTGGTAAAGAATGAGTGAATTGAGGTTTGATATAACATCACACTTTCTACCTCAAAAAGCCCATGTAATCCTTTAGGGGCCACATATTTTTTAAACAAAAAGGTTTCAGGCAAGTCTGTGGCCTTATTTTGAAAGAGTTAAAGTGACAACTATTTCATCAGTCATCTAACGGTCTCTTGTCTTTAACAGGTGAGCTGAACGATCAAGATTCTGCAAAGTTGGAGTTGAAGGTTGTCCGATATGTAAGTTTATATGTAACAAATTAATAAAAAAGGGTAATTCATTATCTATGGAGATAATACAGATTAACTGAAGATTGATAAAATAAGATGAATTGTTTATTCTCTCTTTGTGAAAAATGAAGGTTATTTAGAAAAATAGGATAAGGCATTAATCGGCCAAGTTGAGAATGTTAGTCTCGGAGAGAGAAATTTAATCAAAACATGCTTTAAATGCTAAAAAAAGTTTTTCTTTGCAGTTTCTGCTATAAAATTTTGAGTTTCTAATGCTTTTCATGCTTGTTCAATATATAAAACCTGGTGGATTTTACCTTACACACCAAACTCCTTTCTTAATACTATTTATATACTTTTGCAACTTATACACAAGCTATAAAATATTTTGATTACCTTTAGAAAAATAGTCATATATGCTGTTCATATTATCACTTATGACTTGATTCATTCAAATACAATAAAGTCGTTGGATTCATTCACAAGAAGACATCATTCTATAAATTTGCAAAATTGAACACAAATCAAAACAAATTAGTGTGCGTGATAACAGATTTGAGACCAAACATTCAAACACGAATTACTCGGATTAAGAACTTAGTTATGCCAATGACATGGATTTAAAATCAACCAGGACAAAGATGCTCTGCCAATAAGATGGAGTTATGGAGATGCAGGAGAATTTGTTTGAAGTTATTACTTATAGACACAAGTCACCACAACATCATCTATAGGTAGACAAACATGTCTTGTATATTAATGAATGTGAGCATAAATAGGAATCGAGCATGGCCACAGTAAAGGCAACAGAATATTGTACACTCTTTATTGCAGCTTGTGAAACACACAGGGGCTGAATCTGGCTTTATTCTGCTTGTGGTTCAAGAAACGCAAGAACTTTTTTGTCAGGTAGGCAATCTTTACATTCACTTTTCATAAACCGAAGGGTTAGAGGAGGCCAGGTGGATATATGCACGTGGTCTTTTGCTGTTGATGTAGTAGTGATTGTTGCTGTGTAGGTCCTGGGATCAAACAGCCTCTGCCTTTTTTTCCCCAACTTCTTGATTTTTCTTCTTTCTTTGGTCTTGTGTCTTGATTGACCTTGCTTTGAAACATTTTTGTCTTTCTGATTTTTATTGATTTTGAGTGCCTCAATCACTCTTTACTTTGCATATACACTGATCGGTAACTCATCGGTAACTCAATGCAGAGAGGAATAAAGAGAAAAAAAATAAGGATATTAAGAGAAAAAACAGAACACTAGAAATGAAATTTTAACTTGGTTTACATTTTTTCAAGATTTGGCATTCAAAGTATGACCCCATTGATTTTGATTTCACCTAGTAAGTTTTTTGCTATTCTCTCTCTAGGAATGTTATAAGTAATTTGTTGATTGATAGGCCGCCAATGCTCTGTTCAATTATCAATGAGACAATGGTGGAATCATTTCCGTCATTCATATCAATTTATTTTCATTTTTTTATATTTAGGCTGTTGGGGACAAACTTCTTCAAGAGGAAATACGCTTCATTGTAAGTAAAAATGGATTTGCTTTTAAAAGCCAGAATTTTTCATTTCATTTAACTCATCTGGCTCATTTAACTCTCATTTAACTCATTGGAGACTTTTATTTATTTATCAGAGAATGATTGAATGATTTTTGTTTTATCCATTTGTTGCATTCATTCATTCATTCATTCATTCATTCATTCATTCATTCATTCAATCATTCATTCATGTATTTATTCAGACATCTCTATTAAGTTATTCAGTAGATTAAATTCATTTTTTCCACCTCAAATATTGAATGAGCTTCATTGTGTCCATTGTCGAATCTTGATCTTGATTCAATAAAAATGTGTTTTATGCAAAGTAAGGAAATAGTAGACACGGAAATAGAAAAAGTGCAAAGTGCT
>JAUEKZ010189608.1:0-12463 GCA_031471865.1 Melibe leonina | reverse complement strand
ACAAGGGTTTGGATTTATTTACACACAAGGGTTTGGATTTATTTACACACAAGGGTTTGGATTTATTTACACACAAGTATTTGAATTTATTTACACACAAGAATTTGAATGTATTTACAAACAAGAACTTGAATTTATTTATACACAAGAACTTGAATTTATTTACACACAAGAACTTGAATTTATTTACACACAAGGATTTGAATTTATTTACACACAAGAATTTGAATTTATTTACAAACAAGAACTTGAATTTATTTACACACAAGGATTTGAATTTCGAACATAGGCTGCTATGACGGTTCAATGTTGTGTGAAAACAACTTATCCAATTTTAATGAGAAGCTACCATGACTAAATGCCATCCAAAGTTTCTCTCCTATCTCTGTGATTGGTTACGTTTGGCTGCAGGGATGAATCGCATTATGTCCCATTGCTCCTATTTATAGCCAGACATAGAGCTGGGATCTGACACAAAATGGAAAAAAAAAAAAAAAAACAAGACAAAAAAAAATGGAAAGACTCACTTCGTCCTGAACGGTTCAAAGGTCACAAACAACATGGGGAGAAATAAACAAACTCACTTCTTCCTGAACAGTTCAAAGGTCACAAACAACATGGGGAGAAATAAACACACTCACTTCTCGGAGGGTTCCTGGGCAATCTTGAGGCAGGCGTCGGCAAAGATGGTCGGCTTCCTCATGAAGGAGGCGGGGAGGTTCCTGACCTTGGTCACGTGACTCTCAAGGACAGTTGCTGGCCATAGGGAGCTGATGGAGACACCTGGTGGCAAAGACAAAAACATTTTATCAATTGTCTCCCTCAGTCTTTCCACTAGACATTAATAATAATACTACTCCCTAGAGACAAAACGTGTGTAGACGACCTCCCCCCCGTCCTGCCCTTCCCTCTACCACTACTTCTCCCCTTCCTACACAGACACATACATACAACTTATCATCATTTTTCCACTTTATTAACTCCATCCCTGATTCTTTTATCCGGTTTGCACAATTTCCTTGTATCAAGGAAAACATTTTTTTCTTAATTTTTGAAATTACACTCAAGTACAAATAAACTACTCTTGTTTATTTTCAGTGTGTTGAGCATGCAAGGACTATTTAGAAAATACAGTGGAATTACCTGATTTAGACTATTTTGGCTTAAAGGCATTTTCGTTCAGTAAAAGTTCCTGTTAAGCGATAATTTTCAAGGGTGTATCAAAGCTAATCTATCTACTAACCCATCTCCAGTTGAAAAGCTAGTCAGTGCAAAGGCCTAACAATAACAACAAGCAAAGGAGAACATCTCACCTGCGTGATTCGTCACATTTTTTTTCCCAATCAATTGTAAGTAAATTTCTTTTGCCCATCCAGAAAAACCATAATGCTGCTGGCAAGAATCTGACCCAAATTTCTCGGGCCGTAAACTGTGTGTCACTACCAGTTCTACAACAACACCCTCTTGTGTCACTACCAGTTCTACAACAACACCCTCTTGTGTCACTACCAGTTCTACAACAACACCCTCTTGTGTCTTCTTAGCTGTCAGTCAGGCTTCAACTCTTCTCTCTTTCTGTTTGCCTCGCTGTTCTTCTCTTTCCATTTCTCTCTCTCTGTATCGCTTTTCCTGTACTCACCAGTGCCAACCAGCTCATTGGACAGTCCGTGTGTGAGCACTGTCATGGCTGCCTTCGTCATGGAGTATGGGGTCTTGCCCTTGAAGAACCTGCCAGAACCATCAACAACAGATACAAATTTGCAGGGTTGATTGGTGGTCGGTGCCAACTGAACACCTTTTATAACACAATTTAGTGCATTGAGCATTAATGTAGTGAATATTGAAAATGCACTATATAAATGCAATTCATTATCATTTTAACAAAGACCTAGCTATCTAGACAGAGAAAAAAAACCGAGGGTTCACACGAATACCTAACCCAGTCTCAGTATACAGACACTGGGCCAACCAGTCGAAGCACTGTTCTCATATTGAATGCTGAGCATCTGGCAGGACTGCTTCTATAATATTGATTTCAACCTTTGTGGATGTCAAGAGGTCGTTCGCCCCCACAAGATTGTGGATGGAGGAGGTCAAGGACAGGATGGAAACACAAAGGTCAAGGACTGGATGGGAACACAAAGGTCAAGGACTGTATGGGAATACAAAGGTCACAGACTCCATCAAGCTGTTGCAGATTTATGACGAAAGGAGTATCCTCTCCAGTTCTCAACCTCTTGTGAGATGACATCAGAACTAAGTGGGCACGAGAGCCTGTCAGGCTGCATGTACAGTTTGCCGGGGTGGGAAAGTTGCGTGTTTACCTGTTGTAGATGGGCGGGGAGACGAGGATAAGACGACCGTGTTGCCGGTCCACCATGTGTGGCAAGACCTCGCTGACCATGCAGTAAGCACCACGGCTGTTGACCTGGGACATCAGGTCGTAACGCTTTAGGGGCGTGTCAATTACATCTTTCCACATGATGGCGCCTGGCAGGTTGGAGTTGGGTGGTTTTAGCAGGACAATGACGAAGACACACAAAAAATACAACAAAAATAATGACAACAATTTCTCTTTTGGTCTGTCTACTATCACTCACTAAATGGTTATAATTATTAACGATTTACAATGAAATGACAAAAAACATTTTTTAAATTTAAAAAACGATCATCACAGCACAGTTGCCAATTATAATTCTCTAAACTTTTGAACGGAGACTTGTGAACTGACTGACAACCTTGCCTATCAACAACACATTCAAAATTAAAAATACAGCTATTTAACTCCTTACTTGATTGATATGATAAATCAAATTAAAGACGAATAAAGATGAATAAATCACACACTGCTGACTGTGACAACATGGGTGATTTCTGTTACTGTTAGCATCAAGCTTAGACCCCATGCATAATCTAGTCCAATGAATTTTATAACAACAAGGAATATGCCCTATGGGGTTCTGATGTGCAATAGCACCTGGTATGGTTGCCTGCATTGAAAATATATTCCTGACCACACTGGTCACCCACCTGCATTGTAAATGGCCACATCCAGTCTCCCAAACGTCTTCAGGCACGACTGGACAGTCTGCGAAATGTCGTCTGCGGAGCGCACATCACATTGCATGGGGAAGGCCTGGCCCCCGCTGGAATGGATCTCAGACACAACGTCATGGATGGACCCTGCAGACACAGACACAACAGCAGCACGTCTCAGTGTCATTAGATGTCTCTTCTACTCTCACATCATTCATCACTATCACTATACCATCCTTGTGAGGAGATCTAACGGCTCAACAATAGCACACATACGTCCATAACTCAACATCCTGAAGTCACAGCTCTTCAAGCCACATTCAAACATTCTATGCTGCATCCGAAATGGTCTGCAAGGGTCAAAACATTTCAAGGCATTTACCAGGTTATCACACGTAGCCTAACCACCAAAGAAAATGAGTTATGTCGGTTAACTTAAAGGTCAGCTCCAATCTTAACATAATATCAAATCATCTTTAAAGGTGAAAGGTCCAAATACTCACCTGGCAATTTTTCACTCGACTCTGTGGTTTTTGCAGCCACGCAAACTCCATACCCGTTCTGTGAAAAGGTCAAGGCTATCTGCCGACCAATGCCCCTTGACGCTCCAATGATCAAGGCTGATTTCATAATTTAGTTTGACTTGAAAATAATGTTTCTCTGTCTCTCTGGAAAAAAAACACAGATCGATATATATGGTCAAATATTTCATGCTGTACAACTCAAGGCATACTTGCAATCTATTTTAGTGTGTGACACAGTGCCATATAATATGTCTCTCCACAGGAAAGGGGACATCACAGTCACAGATAATGAAAACACTTTCAGTGCAGGTAACACCAAATGTTTGGAATTTTCACTTTCCTTTCTTATTTCCTACAAGAGGCAATCTTAAGGACCAGTCTCCACTTCATTCTCTCTTGCCAATGTCATTCAATTCCCTAAACAATTCACTCATGTTAAAACATTTCATTTGTAAATATGACAAGATATAAATTCTCATTCTCAAGTAGTGTATGACCCATACACCTAAAACAGGAGGCAGGACAATCTCACTGACATTGGCTTGCTGACTTTGTAATCATATCTAGACCTATAATTCACTGCCTTGTGCAACATGCATACTGTGAAGACTAATTCCAGATGCTTACAGGATCTACTAGAATATTCAAGAGTCAAGTCAATCCACATTGAACACTAATATATTTATCAGTAAGCACCTAGGCCTAGCATAGCAAATTGTGAAACAATGCAAAGCAAACAAGCTGCAAGTAGAGATTGATGCATCACAATGTAGACGTGTAGATAATGACACTGGCCAGCATCCAAAAACGTCACGCTCTGTTTGTTATGGTGATCATCCAACAAATTAATTGCAAAGAGGAGAAAAAAATCAATATTCTAGCTATCAAAATAGTAAGTGAAATTTAATAAACTGTTATCTATCTAGATAGTTACAGAGTTTTCCCTTGCCAAGGCTCCAGAATTCCCAAGGGATGCCTCTATCTCAGAATATGTGGTAGTCTAGCTGAGGAAAAGAATGAAGAAAAATGCAAAGATAAATCAGGAGTGCCAATGAAGTCTAGACTAGAAACTAGATAGCAAGTAGACTAGCCTAGATCTGTGAATTATGCAAGACACTTTCTGGACGAATGGTCTAGTGAGTGACAGTTCAGGTATCTATAGACTATTCTAGATTAGACTGGATATAAATCTATTTGGATCCTAGAGATATTTTCTGGGGTCAATATACGGGCGGGTTACGGGCGGGTTCAGATAGACACACTTCATAGAACATACATCACTGCTGTGGTCACTTTGCACGGAAACCGCTCTTAAACAACGAAAATTACGGGTGTGTAATTCGATGTGAGATTGAGGCAGTCGAGATCGATTCCAACTCAGAGACAAAGCAGTCAGCATGAGAAAGCAGACATGTTTATCTTGTTGTCAGTCACATGCAGATTCGAACTCCAATCGAGTGCCGACCATTGTTGTTGTCATAGACGAGCTCTCTAGTCTGTTGTTTGGGTTTCGGACTGCGGAGTTTTCCGTCATCTTCGTCCTCCGTCGTAAAATAAAATTCTCGCAGATAAATGTGTGGGGCACGCAGAAAAATGACTGAAAATTAGGCAAAATACAGAATGCTAAATAGACAATTCGAGTAAGAAACAAAGCAGAAAACAAAGTGGATTGGCAGGCTGTTTTGTGGTGGGGGCCTGGCGATGACTGCCGCGGTACGTCCCGGTTTTGAACCCACCTTCGGCATTTACTCACTGTTCTAGTTAAAGAATATTTCAGTTTTCTTCGGCTTTACCTCCTATCTATTATGCGACCACGGTAACTGCTCTCTCGCCAGATGCTCCATACCATGGGTCTTGTCACAGACTAAAAATAGCCTTTAGTCTGTGGTATAGTGTTAAGACTGGTTGGCCCGGTGTCATTACATACCTCGACTGGGCGATCTTTTCGAATGATTCCCCAGTCTCTCTCTGTGGCAGCACGTTAACATGTCTACATACAGAGCCTTTGATATGATCCGAGTCGTGTTGAAATGGGATTTAACAAACAACAACCAACCAATAGACAACATGTCTTGCCCAGTTTGGCTGTTTCAAGGTAGTTGGTGCGGATAGCTAAGTGGTTAGCTGGCTGTCTCGTGCTGTTGACCAGGCGATAGGTACCGTAGCTGGGTTGTGGGTTTTTTTTTCACTCAATTTGTCTGCTTTCTTTGGTTTTGTATCTTCTCTGCACTACATATTATTTTAAGTTTGACTCATTTCTTGTAATTTCCAGTTCCTGCTCTCCACCTTACTGTCATTACTACTAGTCAAACAACCTTCAAGAGACACTTAAGGTCGTATCAAGGGAGGTGCTCTGCCTTGCCTTACTCTATGTACTCCCTTTCCAACACCTGCTCTCCTCTCCTCTCCTCTCCTCTCCTCTCCCACCCCATCAACCTGCTGGTACACCCTGCACTCAAATTAACAACTCACCCATGCAGGCACTCACATACAGTACGTAGTACGTACTAGGTTGTAAGCAAAGCCCATGCTAGGCTGCTCACTGCTCACGTCGGCAGGGCGGCCAGTGGTCAGTGGTCAGCGAGGTGGAAGGATTGTGAAGATTCGGACGAGGCGCAGTTTTTGGCAGAAGCTGGCGCCGTTCGCTCAGTAGGTAGAGCTAGAGCGTCCTACTCAGAACCGAAATGTCGGGGTTCGAATCTCAAAGCTAAAGAGTGAGATAATGCAAGCTGTCTCGCCAGGCGCCAGGCTTTGTGGAAACAATGTTAACCCTTTCACTGCTAAAGACTCCAAGAATCTTCAAGACATGCCCGTTCTTATGCCAGATAAATCATATTTCATGCTTTTTGGCATGTGCCAGTTCACTGAAATATGATTTATCTGGTATAAGAACATTTACATTTTCAAGAGTTTGATTATTTTAGTTTGGTTCGAATCAGACTTAGCAGTGAAAGGGTTAAGAGCGGTTGGCCTGGTGTCGTCACGTCAGTATACCGTGTCCGTGTACTCGATGAGTCCGTGTGTATCTCTGTACGCGACACGGCAGTGCAACGTTACTTCTATTGGGCCCAGAGCTCCACCTTTGCAATTACTTAAAATGTGTTAAAATGGCGTTAATCTAACAGGCATCAACCGACCACGTACTCTCGGTACTCCAGACAGTCAGACAGTCAGACAGGCAGAGAGTCAGACAATCAGACAGGCAGAGAGTCAGACAGTCAGACAGTCAGAGAGTCAGACAGTCAGACGGGCAGAGAGTCAGACAGTCAGACAGACAGAGAGTCAAACAGTCAGACAGGCAGACAGTCAGAGTCAGACAGTCAGACATGCAGAGAGTCAGACAGTCAGAGAGTCAGACAGTCAGACAGTCAGACAACAGGCAGAGAGGCAGACAGTCAGACAGGCAAACGTATTGCCTGCCTATCCACATCCTCTTTGAGTGCCTGCGCTCCCTGTGATCTCCTTCCACTCAGGTGGAAGCAATGCCATCAAGATGGTGACAGGACTCGTTCGCACGTTCACACACAAACACACCGCGTGTAAGTCCTATTGCGTAGGCTATGTGGCCTAGTGGGTAGGCAGTTGGCATTGTGACTGAAAGGTCCCTTGTTCGAATCCGTCATGTGACGGCGCAAAATTGAGTCTTTGGAAAAGGCTCTTGACTCACATTTTCTCACTGTACTCAGGTGTAAAATGAGTACCTGGCCATGAACATTGTTGTCCCAGTCCGAATATAAATATACAAGCGCCTAAAAGGTAGCATGTCTCGTCCTGTATGTTGAATGTTGCTGTTGGCCAGGGACCCATTGTAAAGCGCTTTGATTACGTTTAGTGGATATTGCTCTAAATAAGAGCTCAAGATTTTGTATCCGTCCCCTCATACTCTATCCTAAAGGACGAAGCAGAGTGACATCACGAACTCACGGCTGGTTGGTATAACTTCCGTTGGTTGGTTTAGTTTGGGCTGTTGCCTGATTATTCCTTTCACAGCGAGTTCTGATTCTAACCCAACTGAAATACATATGCAAAATCTTGAGAATTTACGTGTTCTTATACCAGAGTAATCAGATTTCAGTGAACTGACGTATACGCCAAATGCCTGAACTTCTACTCTTCCTCCTTCTCCTCCTTCTTCTCCTCCTCCTCTTCCTCATCTACCCTCTCCGCCTCCTCCTCCTCTTCCTCCCCTTCCTCCACCTTTTCCTCCTCCTCGGCTTCCTTTTCATCATCATCTTCCTCTTATTCCTTCTCCTCCGTCTCTTCTCTCTCTCTCCTCCTCCTCCTCCTCTCTTATTCCTGCTCCTCCTCCTCCATCTCCCCTACGCCCAACCTACATACTACAGAACAGCTTCCTTCTTCATCTCCTCCTTCTTGCCCAATCATTCAATTAGCAGTAGCAATGAATGAACCCGTTCCCGTTACCGTTCCCATTACATGCATACACCTATGTGCCTGCCGTGCCCTCTTCTTTCATCTCCTGTTCCCCGTAGAACGGTAATGATTAGAACAAGCGTTGCAGAGATTGCTCAAACACGCACTGTATTATTTCATGTTGGTTTCTGTGCTCTATTTATCATTCTTATCCTCCGCTGTGTGAGTGTCTGTTGTCTTTTTTATTCTGTCAGAATTAGATAGATAAATCATATAAACATGTATATATCTGTGCTGTATTTATGCTCCGTTGAGTGGGTGCCTATTCCTGTTGGCTTCTCAACTCTAAGAGATTTAGATAGATAAAGCGTTGTGTTGTTATATTTATACGATCATAGAGGTGTGTGTGTGTGTGTGTGCTATATTTATAATGCTCCACTGTGTGGGTGCCTGTTGTCTTATTTATTCTGGGAGAATTAGCTGGATAAAGCATTGTGTTGTGAAACGATCATATAGGTTTCTGTGCTTTATTGATGCTCCTCTGTGTGGGTGCCTGTTGTTTTATTCATTCTGGGAGAATTGGATAGATATCATAGAGCGTTGTGTTGTTGTTATATACTGTGTGTACATATAGTAGGTAACTGTGCTACCATTTATGCTCCTCACTGGGTGTCTGATTTTTTTATATATTACCAGATTATGTGGGCAGCATTGTGTCTCGGTTCAAAGGTCGTGTATGATTTACCTTGATTTGAAATTGTATACAACATGTACAGCACAAACAGTGAGCGACGCACTCCACAGAGATGTTGTTGAGTTTCTGGTGTTGAATACCTACATAGTTACATCTTTACTGCTGTAGTGTATGAAGAGAGATATATAGATACATAACAAAGCTCATACTACATACACATACACACACACACACAAAGTCTGGACATTGATCTCTTTAAAAAATAATATTTGGAGGGGAAACGTATAAAACACAAATAAGCCAATAGGGCAAAAGCTCTTAACCCTTTCACTGCTAAAGCCACCAAAATCCTTAAAACTTGCGTGTTCTTATACCAGATAAAAATAATATTTGGAGGGGAAAAGTATAAAGAACACGTACATTTTTAAGATTTTGTATATAGAATACAGTTGGGCTTGAATCAGACCTCGCAGTGAAAGAGTTAAAATAGCAAAACGTGACTGGTCGTTCTTTCCTTGCAGCCTTCACGTAGAGTGTGTTGATACACATATTGACTCGAATACTTGGATACTTGGATACTCGGATACTAGGATACTTGGGTACTTGGATACACATTGCACACACACAGATGACGATGAAGGCGTATGAACACACACGGGTGCATTCGCTGCCTGGAGCGTGTAGCGTGCTGTTTGTGCTGGCAGCTGTGGGGATTGTGATGACACACTGGCCCGCCGCCGTCCTAGCACAGCAGCAACAACAATCACAACAACAACCGCCCTACTCCAGGTTCAGAGACTTCCAGAAATACGCAATATCCGTGAGTTGTATTTTCTAAGGTTAAAAAAAGGTTGGTCCTTCACTAGCGACATGACAGTGTCGCTCGCCAGGCGTCCTAAAGCTCAGCACAGAAAGAACGCTAGCTCGCGATAGAAGCGAGCGCTTTAGGACTGGTCGCAGGAATTGTTTTTTAATTTATTATTCATCGCACAGAAAGGACGCTCGCCTTTTTGAGCTTGCAAATTCATGCGGCGCATGTAAAGCGTCAAGAATGAAATTTTGATTCTTGAAGCGGGAAGGTGTGTTGTCGTCAGTCTGTCTTTGAGTCGAGGGTCAAGGCCGGGGCCAGACTCTAGGCCTAGAATCTAGACAGACTTATGACAACACGCCTAGTGTGTAATTTCACCATCTCAGTTTACAATATACACTGACATCAAGCCCAGAAAAAAATATGGACGTTGATGCACTAATCAGTGCAGTTTACAGAAGACCCTCGATATGGGACAAGAGGAGGAGGGACCATGCCAATAGAAATACCATCAATTCTGCATGGTTATCTTCGTCTCTATCTTTTCTAGGATGTAGTTGAATGTGTCTAGGCTCATTCTTGAATAGGAATGATAACGACTGGGACTTTCTTTTAGTTGAGGGAACAAATGATGATACTCCCCTTCTAATCTTCGTCTCTTATTTATTTCGTGAACGCCAACGTTTTTACGCTTTCCGCCCATTATGACTTTGGGCAAAATATTGTCAAGTAATAACAGTTCCTCGTCAGAATCCATCATGTTAGGGCCTACTGGTGTCTACGCAAGCACAAATCGCAAGTTCTCTCTCTGTGCCCCCTAAAGTCAATACTCGCGTTTTTTACAAGTCCTTGCGATTTTCTGCTCGCTTCTACCGCGAGCAAGCGTTCTTTCTGTGCTTAGACTAGACTAAGATTGGACAGAGATCAGAGCGCTGAAATACGGAGTTTGGCTGGCAGCCGAGCTGACCTGACTGGCCTCCAAATAAACTAGGTCATCATATCAAGCACACTTCCTCGCACCAAAAGCACAATGGGACCGGTTTTATGACGCGAGACCAAAGCTTAGTCCGAAACCATGTTCTAAATTTGGCACGATTTCGGTACGAAGTGAATTGTTTTTAAGTTTTGAGTGGTCAAAATATTCAAAGGGAGCCTAAATTGAGCTACCTTTAGAACTTAGCCTCGGACTAAAATGTAGTCTCGTGTTATGAAACCGTTCTTGTTCTGGTTTCCCGTGAAAATGGTGTATTAACCCCAAGATATTGACTATCCTCTATTTATTGTTGTTCCTGTGCTAGTGGACATCATGACTTCCTAGCTTAATTGGAAGCCGGTCAACTCGGCTACCTGGCTCCCCATACGATCACTCAGGCATAGAGCAATCATCGGCCTTAGTAAGCACGATACAGGGCGCTTATATGACCATATCAGTTGCAATTGCCCTAAAACTCTCAACAAACAAACAAACAAAAAAGCTCGATACCAACAAGAATCACCCATGTTGTTCCAGTAAGTCGGTAAGCAATTTGTGGTAAATCTCTTCTTGCCCAAGAAGATTACGAAGTGCCAAAGCGGGGCTCGAACCCGGTGCGTTGGGTTGCCAGTGCAATGCCTTACCGCATGACTACTTCACCCACTCAGGTTAGAGGGACATATTTCGTCCTACCCTCTGACCCCTGACCCAAATCACCAATTTTGTAACAAACGAATAACAACATTAAAGAATTGATTTATATAGATGCACCTTGTAGATTACTCGTCTTATTTTACTACTGAAGTCAATGAAAGTTTTTGGATTGACATCAAGGACTGCCGAAATAACATGCATATTTGCTGGCGGTCTGGTATGAGAACTTATCGAACGCTATTTTTTGGGGGGTTTTTTTCAGTAAGAAATTATAGCGAAACGGAAGTGAAAGGGTTTTATTATATTATCATTACTAATATTAGTCTTGAAAATTAATTACCTAGGTATCTAGAATACAATGTTATATTGGGTAGAAAATGCTGATTTTTAAATTTCATGGGTCGATTTTGTTTCATCAATGTGTCCATATTATTCAGCCTAGTGGTGACTACGACCACAACAACAACAACAACAACAACAACAGTAGCAGTAGCAAGAGCGCCTCACCACCCAGAGTGTCCCCTGTGAAGGAAGAGTTTTTCCAGTTGGGTCCAGGTGTTAGCGTACCGCCGGCTGCACAGGGAGGCTTTGTGTTCTGGCCAGGGGAAAATCCCGACACTGACCAGGGGGACGGTGAGTGCGTGACCTTTGCCCTTCATCCCCTCACTCTAAGTACATCCTACCTCCACTAACGTTGCGCATTTGCAGTTGAACTCCCCCTCCCCCCAATCTGTTCCTCCTCCACCTCACCTGCTCACCCACACTCTCCCTTCTTTTCACTCCCCCCCCCCCCCCCAAGATCCCATCACTATCAGTCCCAAATATCTTGGTTGTCCTTCTCCTTAGCTACCTCACCACCCATGAAAAAATTACATATATAAGCACCATATTATACCTGGCTGTTACTTCCACCTCCCACCTCTCATCCCATACAGGAAATAGCCAGGACAAACCCGCACCGCGCCTGTCTGACTGCGACCCAAAGGACAACCCGTGTGAACAGGTATATGTAGCAAGTACTTCAAGTAGTGTCAGGAGTTGGATTGGCTGGAAGGGACGGGGGGTATGTGGCAAGTAGGGTCAGCAGTTGGATTGGCTGGAAGGGACTGGGGATTGGGGGGGGGGGGGGGGGGGGTCCTGGGCCGGGCTGGCAAATGACTGGGTCAATAGCAGAGTTATAAGACCCGACGGTTGCACGAGATTGGCACATTATGTATGACTGTCTTGGTTTTTTATTCAAAGCTGCAAGCCAAAAAATGTCTGGCTTACTTTTAGACATGATCAAGGACTCGGCACTGTGGGCAGATCACCTGCTTGCTTTTGTATTGATGCGCATTTTTTATTCTGGCTCTTTAACCCTCTGGGGGGGGGCGGGGGGGGGGGGGGGGGGGGGGGGGGGGGGG
>JAUEKZ010189587.1:0-12464 GCA_031471865.1 Melibe leonina | reverse complement strand
TATGTATGTATGTATGTATGTATGTATGTATGTATGTATGTATGTATGTATGTATGTATGTATGTATGTGAGTGTATATGTGCGTGTGTGTATGTCCGTGTGTGTGTTTGTGCCCGTGTGTGTGTGTGTGTGTGTGTGTGTGTGTGTGTGTGTGAGTATGCGAATATGTGCGAGCAGGCATTGGTTGGTGGATGGGTTTTTGTCGTAAAAATGCCATTTCTGGACAACAAAAGTTATCATTACTATCATTAAAGTTAGTATCATTATTATTATTATTATTATTATTATCGTTATTAGTAGTAGTAGCATCATCGTCCGTGATTTATTGCAGTTATTATTTTCATCAATAGTATTACAATGATAAGGGTAAAGAAAAGGAGAAAAGGAGAAAAAACTAAAAAAATGCCTTGTTCCTTAACGACATCAAAGACTCAGTCAGCACAGTGGGCTGATCGCATGCTTGCTTTTGTCTTTCTCCCAAGTTTCTCTCCTGGCTCTGTGAATCGTTATATTTTGCTACAAGAATATATAACACATTTCCAATTGCTCCATTTGTAACAAGACCCAGAGCTGGACAGTCATAGGCATCGAGGAGAGAATTGTTTATAGTAGTAATATTATGATGGACTGTTGAGTCTGTGGTACTCCAGAGCAAAGAAGACAAAGGAAATAATTAACAGGCAAAAGGGAGTCAAATACAAATGACTTTGACCTCTACCCTCTTGTGGAGATCAAAGACACTAGATCTTTGGTGGAGATAAATCTTATCATTAGCTGAAATGGATGAGTATAATTATAATTTAAAAAATTCATAATTTTTTTTTTGTTATTTTGTTTGTTATTTGTCCTGAAGAAGGCCTTAGGCCGAAACGTTCACCTCATTTTGCTTTCTTTGCCTCCCTTTTGCCTGTTAATTATTCCCTTTCTCCTCTTTACTCTTGTTTATAGCAGTATTCTCCCCATTATATTGGGTACAGGTTAGTAATGGGTCTGTCCTTACCGAGATCAAACCTCAGATGGAGTGATGGCGTCTTCTTTTACCAGAAAAAAATCAGATTTCAGTGAACAGAAATATCACGACTTAGAAAGCAGTCCACTGGTATCTGATTTTCTAGTATAAGAACACGCAAATCTTAAAGATTTTGATGTCTTGAGAGTTTGAGTTGAAATCAAAGACATTAGAAGATATACCCCTAGACTTTCTATTCGCGGTGTCTAATGGTGCAAACCACATATGGGGAGCCAAGCGAGCGAGACTCGATCATTCGATTATCTCAAGTGTCCGCCATCTTGGCTCCTCGTATTATGCAATACATGTTGGTACGTAACAATGACTTTAATCGACGCCATTTTGTATATCCTAGGTCGGACCGTCACGTGACCAAACACTAAGCTCATATCTTCTAATGTCTTTGTTTGAAATACTCTAAGCATTTAAAGGGTTCTCGAGTAACACTTTTTTTTTTAAAAGAATTGTTTCCTAACCTTGGGGAAAAAGAACCTGCGTTGCACAAACTCCATTAAGCCCCATTAGTATTGTATGTAAACTTATCCTTTTGTGTTGGTGACAATGTCTACATTATTGGTTCTATAGAATAGCTCATTGATTATCTCACAAAAACAAACATTCGTGTTGTCACTTCAATGTTTTCTTGGCTCATGCATAGATGTAATTTCATCTACTTATGATACATTTTCACACCTGTATTTCGATTTCACAAACAAACACACGCACGGGCGCGCGCGCACACACACACATCTGGCTGTGGTGACAAGTTTGTGATGTAATTACATACGGCCTCGCGCTAACCAACAGAGGATCTGGTTCCCATTTCTCTCTATGCGCAATGACACAAAAGTACAATTGGCATGATGATCAATCTTTGAATTTCAGCTGAGAAAAATAGGGTCTACAATTATTAGCCTGGCTTTTAAAAACGAAGTGGACTCAAATTAAATGTGTACACCATTACATCACTTAAACGTATGACGTAAAACGTTTTATGTTCAAGGGGTTCAATGTATAGATTGTATGCGTTTGACGTCATAATGACAACATGAGTAGTGTTCACTTTCCCCCCCCCCCTCCCAATAATACCATAACACAAGTGTGTGTTAGTCCAGTGCGGTCATTGTTGTGAGTATTCTGACGAAACGCGTACTGGGACCAGTTTTAAAACGCTGCACTAAGGCCTAGTTAAAGTATTCAATCTAAATCTAAATATGTTTAACCCTTTCAATGCTAAGGACACAAACAGCTTCAAGACTTTCCTGTTCTTATACCAGATATATCCGATTTCAGTGAACTGACATAATATTCCAATGAATTCAGGCTTTTGGCATATATCAGTTCACTGAAATTTGATTTATCTCATATAAGAACATGTACATTTTAAAGATTTTGCTTACTTCAGTTGGGATAGAATCATACCTCGCTGTGAAAGGGTCTAAAAAATAAGGCTTTTTTAAGTAGTCAAAACATTCATTGCGAGCCTAAATTGAGTTAGATTTCGATTATTTAGGCCGCCAAAAAGCCTTAGTCCATCGTCATAAAATTGGTCCTCGCTGAAGAAAAAGTGGTATAACGTGTTTAATTGCGGTATTGGTAAATTTATAAATAATTATATTAGGTCTGTATATGAATTCTTACAAATGGAGAGGATTAATAAAGCACTCACTCTCATTTGTCATTTTTTCTGATCCAAACACCAAACCATTTGAGGGTGTGTGTGTATATGTGTGTATGTGTGTATGTGTGTGTGGGGGTTTTTTTTTGGGGGGGGGTAGGGTGGGGAATGCAAACCGGGGCACCTAAGACGCCCAATTAACCCTTTCACAGCGGGGTCAGACTCTAACTGAACTGAAATATGCAAAATCTTCAAAATTTGCATAATCTCATGCCAGATAATTCAGCTTTCATTGAACTCACACATGTCCATTGACTGAAATCTTTTTTTATCTCGTATCAGAACAGGCAAATGTTGAAAATATTGGTGTCTAGTAAGTAGTATATTTTTTTTTTAAAACCTTAGCTGTGAAAGAGTTAAACTGCTTCACTTTATGGAAAAACGTCATTTGTATGCGGTCAACGGGCGCCTTAATTTGTGCTACTTTTGTTTCTTCTCTTCTTGCTTTACCTATCACCTTGTTTTTTCCAGCTCTCTCTCTCTCCCGGGCTCCCTAAAATCATACACTTACACTCCCAGCTGATATGTGACTAATGCCAATGGCACGGTACACAAGGTACATCTCAGAACAACTCAGTTACTCTCATAAACTTAAAATAAACGACTTAATGTTTTAAATTTTTGCTTTTTTTTTCAAAGTGTTTTTCTTCAATACTTAAATGTTGCTGGAATAAAGAAATAAAACCAACAATTTTTTTTCTTAAGGTTACTTAAACTATGGTATGTCCTAAGTGACAACTCCACTCTATCAACTGTTCTTTGTGTACTGAACCGTGGTGACGGGTCAAATATGTATTTGTCTTTGTCCTGACAGATTTGACGTAATCTCCCATGTTCTACACCGGGATATCTAACTACAGGGTCACTTGCTTCTAGAAGGCCTGACTACTTTTGTACACAAAAAGCGGTATAATATCATAGGTCTCCCTGGATTCCACAATCGCACCAATTGAAACACCCAAGCCTTTTCCATTCTATTTTTCTATTTCTAAAATCTACCAGTGGACACACACCTTAAGGGATGATAACACTTTATTCAAAATTCACAACAACAATAAAATAAAAAGGAAAGAAACTACTCTACAGACTTGATCATCAAACAGCAAATCATTCGATTTATTCTTACTCTACTTAATCTAGAGAAACATCATATGGGCCGATTTCATGACGCGAGACTAGATTTTACTCCAAGGCTATGTTCTAAATTTAGCTCAATTTAGGCTCCCTTTGAATATTTTGACCACTCAAAAAAGGAAAAACAATTCACTCCGTACCGAAATCGTGCCAAATTTAGAACATAGTCTCGAACTAAGCTTTGGTCTCGCGTCATGAAACTAACTGTTAAATCTGTCATGTCAAAACCAATGTTGGAACCAGATATTTTTTTAATGTATAAAAGTCCAAACACTATGAGTGTAACATTTATAAATAAAAGAAACGTCCAGAGAGTCTGAACAGGATATTCATTTGAACTGTATGCGTTGAGGCAAAACGCTCACAACAATGACCGCACTGTACTAACACACACACAATTGTGTGATGATGTTATTAGAAGGGGAATAGGTGAACACTACTCAGTTGGTTGCGGGAATGTTGTCATTATGACGTCAAACCCATACAGTCTATTCTAATATATATATCTGGATCTATCTATCTAGAGAATAATATATAAAAACAATCATGTATCTTGTACTATTGTTATTAAGGCATACTACAAGAAAGAAACAAGATTCTAAAGGAGTGGAATCTGCTGAATATATTTCCTTTTTCTGACAGAAGAAAACGAGCTCAGAAGATACAAAAAAGTAATAACAAGAAACAGCCAAAATGATGTATGCATAGCATGAAAATAAAAAGCATTAAAGTAACAGAGACAAAAACGACGAGGACAAAAGACGCAATCGACTTTTCGGCGAAGAGGCATTCTTTAGGACAAACTAAACAAAAACTCTTAAATAATTACCTTTTTTCCAGTTTACCACAAGCTCAGCAGTCTATTTTAATCAACAAAAAAAACTGGTTATCGAGTGTTGCTTATTTGGAAAAATCTTAAGGTCATTTCTTCATTGCATTTGGTATGTGTTGAAACTCGCGACATCTCTGTTTGAGCCCTTGATGTAAATTATCGGACATACAATAATATCCTTGAATTGTTTTCCCCATTTTTTTAAAAGGAATACAATCCGTCTCTAAAAGTCTTACAAACCAAAATGTATAAACGACAGGTTTGCGTAACAGTGTAAGACTGATATTCATTTAATCCGTTTGTAGATCTTGTTCGCACAAGCCACAAAGAGCTGCGAGGGAAGATGTCCACTTAGCCTAGAGGTCAAGGCTATCAACTCTTGGTAACTTTCCTCTTCATACTTCCTGTACACGGACTGTAGGTCAAGGTCGTTGTACACGTCCTTCACCTTCTGCACACAGCTCTCATCCCACCGACCGTAGTTGTCCTGGAAGAAAAGGGACAATAGCTTTATGATCAACTTGGAGTCCATGGCAATAAAGCAACCCTTTTACAGCGAGGTCTGATTCTGACCAAACAGAAATATGCAAAATTTGGAAAGCGTATTTGTTGTTATACCAGATCAATCAGATTTCAGAGAACTGGCATAATATTATGACAAAAGCCTGAAATTAGGGCTTTTGGTATAAGCCAGTTCACTAAAATCGGATTTATCTGGTTCAAGAACAGGCAAACCTGGAAGATTTTGTGTGTGTCATAAGCATTTATAGGGGTAAGGAGTAAGAAATTGGTGTATAACAATAAGTGCACTAATAGGCTAGCGGATGGATGAATACGAGCTTTAAGATTGGTCTTACACATATAAACTTGCAGGCAAAAGCTTACGTAGCACATGATCTTTTACTTTGACCGTACCTGTAGAATCTGCCTCTGTTCCTGTGATGCTCGCTCCAGGGCGGACACGATGAGCCAGCTGCACTTGTTGTCCTGGATGTCGGTGCCGATCTTGCCGATGATTTCAGGAGTGCCGTAGCAGTCCAGGTAGTCGTCCTGTCGGTGACGGATAGACAGACAGACACACACACACACACACACACACATATACACAGCCAGAGTCACACATACACACAAAGACACAAAAACACACATGAATAACATACACACCCGCAAGCACATACGACACTATTAGTCAATACAATTGACATCACCCATGTCACAGATAAACAAAATACAAATTCGCGCAAAATATCTATGGCGAACACAAAGAGGCTAAGGAATAAAAATTGTATGTTCAGTTTGTAGTCATATGAAATATTATGTCCATTCTATGACAGGCCTTTGAAGATACATGATGTGTATCCATACTCTAGCTCATCGCCAAATATATTCGGTGCCAGTTTGTACTCACCCTAACACACGATGAGGCCTTAATATAAGAGGAGGGGACGGTGGAGGAAGATGGGGGGATTTGAGAGAAAAAAAACACCTCTACTTTAGCAAAAAGTAGAAAACAACAACCTGTTATCAACTCCTCACCTGTACTTGAAAGAAGTGTCCGATACGTAGCAAAATCTCCTTAGCCTTGTCTAAAGAATATTGGTCCGATATACCAGCCTGGGGACAAGAAATACATAGAACTGCAAAAGTCGCGTGTGCGTGTGTGTCCTTAGGGATAAGGCATTGCGCTGGGGAACCCCAAATGCACTGGGTTTGAGTCCTGCATTGGTACAATGTGACTCCTGATGGCATCAATCTTAGGCGCCATGAATAATCTCTCTAAGGACGACTTTAATACAAGCGGCATTGACGTGCCGCTGGCGAAATTGGCCAATTTTCTTATTGAGTACAGTGTATTTCTGGTTGGACAACACAAGAAATGACTGACCATATGCATGGCGAGAGCGACGGGCAGGTAGAAAGAGTAGAAGGCAGTCTTCCACTTGACGATGGCCGCGTACTGGGTGGGCGTGAACTGTCCAAAGTCTGGCTGGCTCTCTGGAGGGGCAGTGGTCAAGTCTAGACACTGTCCTGTCACCGTCTGGAATGTAGTCTGGACATTGGTGAGGGTAGGAGAAGGAAAACAATACATTTGTTAGTAGTCGCCTGTGTGTGATGATGAGTTGGCAGGAGGAGGCCGAGCAGAACGAAGCTGCTTCTGCTACTAGATGAATAATACTTCAGTGAACTGACATATGCCAAAAGTCATAATTTCAGGGGTGGGGGGGGGGGGAGGGTGGCCTATGTCTGTACACTGAAATCTGATTTATCTGTTAAAGAACGCTACATTTTCCATGAGATGAGTTAGAATGAGTTGAATCAGACCTCGCTGTGAAAGGGTTAACAGAATACATTACACGTCTCTATCGATCCTGCTTTGTGCGCCTCACCTGCAAAAAGAGCTCCACTACGTTCAAGTAGTAAGGCTTGTCGCGTACGCAGCGTCTCAGCACTTGATACACACAGCTCTCCAGATAGAAGGAATCGTTGATGGCGGCCATACCCACATTCTCCTGGATTCAATATAAACGATTCTTATTTTTTTTCTATTTTTAGACAATGAATTATAATATTGATATTCTATGATCGGATGGAATGTTAACTCTGTTAATGCTAAAGACACCAAAATCTTCCAGATTTATCTGTCATTCTACCATATAAATCAGATTTCAGTGGACTGGCATATGCTACTGAAATCTGATTTGCCTGGGACAAGAACACATACATTTTCAGATTTTGCATATTTCAAATAGGTTAGAATCAGACCTTGCTGTGAATGGGGTAATATTTGCGAGTCTGCAATGCGAGATAAAGGGATATACAATGATACTGACTATTAAGAAGATATTATGGTCAGGACATAATTTATTGAAGGAAGAGGAAGGTATATTCGTCACTGTGACTGATTTACAGAATACGCCAAACAGAAAAAAGACGGAGGTAATAACACACAGCTTGGAGAAGAGCGAAAAGAAAGATGAGGTAATTAAGAATGGAGGCATTGCCAAACTTAAGTTAACTGACATTTAATAATATATATATATATATATATGTATATATATCATATATACGTTTGTGTGTGTATGTGTGTGTATGTGTGTGTATGTGCGTGTGTGTGTGCGCGTGCGTGTGTGCGTGTGTGTGTGTGTGTGTGTATGTGTGTGTGTATGTGTGTATGTGTGCGTGTGTGTGTGCGCGTGTGTGTGTGTGTGTGTGTGTACTAAAAGCATTCATTCCACTGAAATCTGTTATATCTGATATAAGACTTTACGATATTGCATATTTCAGTCCGTTTGAAAACCATACCCCGCTATGAAAGGGTAAGTGATGACGCAATAGACAAGTTCAATTACACTAAAGTACCCACCGGTCAATGGTCCGGAGCATTTGGGGGCGCAGTAGCTCAGTTGGTAGAGCATAAAATTATTGCGCAGAAGGTCCTGGGTTCGATCCCTTTGATGGGCGGATTTTTTTCCGGGACTGAAAAACCCTCTTGTCGACCCACCAGCGAAATGGGTACCTGGCCTTCCATGCAGCAGTGTCCGTGTCTCAAAAGAAAAATTTAACATGTAATACAGGCGCTTGTCTCGTCTTATATGTTTCAATGTTCGCTGTTGGCCGGGGGGAAGTAAAAGTGATGCAGGAGCGATGCGCACAATTCGTGGATATCAGTGCTAAATAAGCCTCCACTTTACTTTACAATACCTTTTTGTACCAACAAGTCCTTCCTCTGCGGGTCAGTGAGTTATCCATCATGTCATCAGCTATCAGCAGGCACGCCTGGAACTGGGAACACCAACAACATCACCGCCATCAGTTCCCCCGCGAACAGCAGCAGCAGCAGCAGCAGCAGCAGAGTGCGTCCATCAAACACGTACATGCGATGAACGAAATAACGAAAGGATCAAACGTAGACTAGTAATTAGTAGCGCTGTGTCGAAATGGTTATTGTCTCGACATGAGCTTGCGATGAGGGTATAAAGTTAATTAAGATGTAGCTACGGTGGTAAAAGTAGAGTGTCTTTGATTTTTTGTGTGATTTTTTTTATTTGTTTGTTTGTTGGAATGTTTTAGTTTTTTTCGCACAAATTTTTATTAAAATCGTATTGGTGTGAATTATAAGGTGTAGACTGGGTTGAATAGTGTGAGTAATTTAAGATGAACTGCTGAATGTGTGTGTGTGTGTGTATGTGTGTGTGTGTGTGTATGTGTGTGTGTCATGATAGTATGTGTCTTGTCAGCGCTCACCAGTTCTACACACCATCCCAGCACACGGGCAATGTGCAGGTCCTCCTGGGAGGGTTCTACCACCAGGTGGCGGTACGAGTCAACCACAGACACGCCCCTGTTCTTCTTGCCCCATGGAACGTTCGCCTCCAGCACCTGCAAGTTACGTACAGGCATAGCACAAAGTTAAATAACAACTGTAATCCTATGATCCTAAATATATTTATATATTTTATAGAGCGTCAGTATCCATCATGTATGTGCTCAGAGACGTTTTACTTAATTAAGTAGAAAGATAAGAACCACGAGATTCATTTCAAAGTTCGACTCCACCACCCGCAAAACAATAAAGGGAAACAACTAACAACTCAAGTCAGCAGCGGTTTCCGGTATTCCTATGTCTTACAATGGCAGCTATCTTCTTTCCTGCTAAACCAATAATACTTGATGTGGGCTTATCTCCTAGAGTACAGCTGAATTTCATGAGTGATTACAACATTCAGATAGATACTAAATAAATGTTAAGTAAAGTAAGTCCTTTAGAGCCCAATGACCCATTGAACCGGAGCTTATCCCGGTTTTTGTAGCCTGAAGCGGACTGATGACAATGGTTGCCATCCTCTGGATAGTACGCTGGTCTGTCGTAGATTACTTTCCCCAACCCAACTTGGGGATTGGTGCCCGTTTTACACTTGGATTGGGTGAGGCAATTGGAGTAAATATCCTTGCCAAAGGAAAAAACCGAAGTGCCACTGGTAGGAGTCGAACCCGGCCGATGCCCCCAGGTTTTGTGCTGCGTCGCTACCGGTTAGGCCACCGCGCCTCCTCGAGACTAAATAGATGTAGATTAAAGTGGTCACTGCGCTGCGACGTCATTATTTCGGTCCAATGAGTGCAACCGCGACAGCTAAGTGGGTGCTGCCATTGTAACATACTGTCACCACAACAACAAGAACAATAACAACTTACAACTACTACAACAACTACTACTACCATTACTACAACAACTACTACTAATACTACCACTACTACCACTACTACCACCACCACCACTACTACTACTACTACTACTACTACTACTACTACTACTACCATTACAACAACTACTACTACCATTACTACAACAGCTACTACTAATACTACCACTACTACCACTACTGCTACTACCACCACCACCACCACTAGTACTACTACTACTACTACTACTAAAACTACCCACCTTCTTGAACCAGGCAAAGGCCTGCGAGGTCTCTGAGTCCGCCAAGCCATCTGAAGTCAGAATGCTGACCAGTTCCTGGAAAATCTCATCAAAGGCAACAAGCTCAGACACTAATTTGTTTGTTCTGGAATCTGACAAATTCGATACTCCGTTAACCTTTGGCCATGTTGGATTGGACAATTTGTTGACCTTTGACACTCCTGGACGGCCATCTGTGATGCCGTTCATTTTGTTCCCGTTCGCGGACTTGTGTATGTGTAGTGTAGGCCTATAATAGTATGTCCTGTATATGTGAATACTTTTCCTTTGTTTTAGCTATGTTAGTTATTACCAAATCAAAATTAAGCTACAAACTAATGTCAACACAGGATTTATTTTGGTTCTTCATGTATATTATTATATATAATCATTTGGCGTTGATTACCAATCTCAACCAATGTGTTCCCAATGCAATGTCCAAGATTTTAAAAAGGCTTTATGGATTATTGTAATTAATTGATCAAATCCTCCAATGACCCCTTTGTGAAAACCCAACAATGCAAGCTAGTATATTGTAATATTACTTTTCACATATGAATTTGCACTAACGGTACAAAAGTTAGTTTTATGTGGGTTTTGTTTTGTTTTTTGTTCGTCTACCGTACGGTATGGTCAACGTCCAAATATAGATTCTTCATACCCTATGTACATGATAAGGATAAAACATAGTGCTGGCACTAAAAATTATTGCTCGTTCACAGCTTTTCACTTTGAGCTTAGATAGACCTGTAAAAGTAAGAGATTGTCAATAATATATTGGGGGAAAATAAATTAATCATGCGATCAAACAAGAAAATCACGGTTGGTGCGTTGTATAGAATTTTATTACATATCAACCTTGGGTATGTTGTTTGACTAGACAATTAATATGCTTACCGGAAGGCGAATAAATTAGGCTGAGTGTTAACTGTGTCAGTTGTTTAAAATTCTAATTAGGTTGGTAATGGTAAGTAGACCTACAGTTTTATAAAATGGTCATGCTGACATTTTTGGCGGTGGTGGTGGCAGTAAAGTGATGGTGGTGGTGGTGGTGGTAGTGATATTTTGGTAATAGTAGTGTTGCTTTCTTTGTTGTTGTGGTGGTGGTGGTGGTAGGGATATTGTTGAAGCCAGAAACGACATATATATATATATATTTATTTATATATATATATATTATCACAACCGTCTGTACAGCCAACGGACTTGCGTGAAAAAAGAACTAATAATAACCTCTGATATGATTGGTGATTATAAATAGCACCCGATTCATTTCTATACGTTGGACATGCTTGCATCGAGTTGCGGTGAATCATTTTTTAACATTTTAATGTTAGCACGCTATTTCTAAGGGATATTGAAATTAACCATGTTGTCTAAGGGGACAATATTATGTTCGAGCTACTTCTATAATTGCTTGTGTTCTTTACAAAGAAGGGGAAAATCATATTACCTCTCTGATAGCGCAAACTAAACAAATAATAATCCAAAAACTTTAAAATAATGTCTTTGCAATAATCTTTTAATTTACTATATTACACATCTTCCTGTGAATTACCCATTCATCTTTTACATCAAGTATGGAACAATCTAATTAGCCGATTGAGTTAACATGCACCCCAAAATGCCATGCGATGAAAACTGTCTATATCTTGATTACATTTCATTTCTAGGATTTTTAACTGCCACTGGGTAGATACATTCGCCATCTATTTATCGTCACACGTCTACCATAAAGTCATAATATATAATATATACATATATATATCCCTTTTAGTTGTTTTGGGGTATCGAGATAAACGTATTTTGTCGTTTTACAATTTGAACCAGTCGAGATTTTTTATTGGAGTAGCATAAAAATGATGGATAAGTTTCTATTATGTTACTCAATTAACATGAGCTGGTAGAGATTGTAGAACGACAAAAACTGTAGTAATGAAGAGCAGGGTTATAAGCAACAAGCATAATAGAGACAACAAGAAAAAATGACGTCAACGTTTCGGCATAAGGCCTTCCTCAGGACAGACACAACAAACAAAATAACGAAAATAGTAATAAATTATTATAATTGTACTCATCCGTTTAAGCTCATGATCAGATTTGACTCCACAGATGGGTGAAATCGAATTGTAGGGTTTTTTATGGGTTTTTTTCTTCTTGATACCGCAAAACTACTAAAAGTGAGAAACGCCAATATTGTAGAACAGTAACGTTATGCAGTGTTAAGGTGTGTGTCCACTGGTAGGTTTTAGGAATAGAAAAACGGAATGGAATTGATTCGTAAATATTTGGTCGCTATGGTTGTTGGACGTCAGTCGATGTCCCATTCCTCACCCAATCTCTCTGTTGA
>JAUEKZ010189586.1:0-25403 GCA_031471865.1 Melibe leonina | reverse complement strand
TTTGGTAGCTAGTGTGTAGTTATTGTTTTCACTTATGTCCAAAATAACAGCCAAAATGTTACGTGGGTCGCCACGGCTTCGATCACAGATTTGACTGTAACATATACACAGTCTGTCACTGTTACTTGTCTAGGCTAATGCCTCTGTACAGACCCATCTAATATGTATTGGGTTGGGGAAAGTAATCTACGATAAACCGGCGTCCTGTCTAGAGGGCGGCGATCATTATGTACCTATCACTCATCTATTTCACGCAATATAAACCGGAATAAGCTCAGGGTCGATGAGCCAGTCGGATCTAACGGAGTTTTTACTCTTTATTCCCCCACTGACGCAGGCACGAAGATCTGACCACCTACAGCAGCTTTCAGCCGATGACGGCCTTCCTGGTAGGAGTCAATACAGACTCCAAGTCAAGACAGGTGTGTAGTGAATAGTAGTGTGTCATGACTATTGTTGGTGTTGGCCACTAGTGTGTTTGCGGGCGTGGGAAAAACATGCGTATTCTACTGTTATAGTTACGTATCTTTATACAATTCTGTCACCGCATTTTTTTTTTTGCCAACTGGAAATTAAAAATTTGCCAAAGATTAAACGCAACAAGAGCATAATCCTAGACTTAGTTATTTATAATGTCGCCATCCTTATTGTTGTCCCAGAACTCAGTAATTCAGAACTTTCCTTTCCCCAACGAAGAGCCAGATTTTATTTGGACACAGCGAAAGTAAAGGCGGCGTTGGAAAAAAAGCCAAAATGATATACAAATACGACAACAAAAAAGGAGAAAAAACAGTTCACGAGCTCGAATTTGGCAACAAATAATTCTAATTAATTAGTACACTCCCTTTAGTTGCGATAAAGAGCGATTGCTAGGTGCATTTATATTTATAGGCCCATAATGCACGATTGCATATTGGCACCTTAGCAACGAGAGAGGCCTTGAACTTTCGTGACGTTGACTTTTGACAGTGACAGTGACAAATGGGGGTGTAATATAATAGTAATAGCACTCCTAGTAGTGTAGTAGTAGTAGTATCGTATGACATTCTCAATTCAAACCTCCGGTGAACGTGAAAGCGAGCCACTTTTTGTATTCATCGTTGAGAATGCTTGCACAGAGTCACAGAGCCTTCGTTCAGTCTTGTCATCTGACAGTTTAAAACAAGGTGATCCGTATCTTGTGGATAGTCTCTGCAGTGTGGACAGATAGGAGAGTCAATAGCACTCCTAAAGTCGAGCTATGGTCAAGAACTCGATGCCGAAAAATTGTATAACAATACCCCTGATAATATTTCATAATTAGGGCGATCTCTACTCCCCTTTTTTCCCATATTATATGATATAGCTACGGTACACAATATCAATATTTGTCTTTTGAGAACAGTGTGTGGGTGTGCAAAGTGTGGTGTAATTTTTACTAGACGTAATTTCCATTTTATTCAAGGTCACCATGGAACAAGCGGAACTCTTGGCAACGAAATTAGGGATGCAGTACCACCAGATCAAGGTCAAATTCCGGGTCAAACTTTTAGAGGTCATCGAAGATCTGCTTGATGCCCTTTTGGTACATGCCTCACGCCTGCCTTCAATCACCCTGGACATTCAGCCCAACATCGTTCAATCTCTAGCCTCTTTTACACCACAAGACGAGAAAAAGTTTAGTTGTTCGTGTTGAGGAAGGACTCCACAAATTCTGTTTCTAAACGCAGGACTAATTACGGCCGCATGTAACAAAGTGTCATGGTTTTAAGAATTATGGTCTGATGTTTATCCATAACATCAATAACTTCTATTCTATCTATTCTACATTTCATTTGGGAACTTACACATTGTACAGTACCAGATGTTCTTTTTGTTTGATAGTAGTTTAAGGGTCTTCTAGCATCATATCATCAGTCAGTGCCCAGGTGCAAGTACAAAGTGCATAAACTGATAGTACTTCTTTGAACTTTGCCAGTGACATTTCACAGAGATGATTTACAAACTTAACAATGTAAAAACAAATTACTTGAAAATTGAAAAATAAATGTAAAAAAGAGAAGGATTTACACACGAAATTAATTTTGTTTGTTATTTATTGACTTACAATTTACAAATAAGGCACTTTCAACTGCTTGCTGTGGTCATATAAGCACCCAGAGGTAAGTAATATGATAAACTAGTTAATAGAATAGCCAGACTTTGACCCTGCCAGGGGTGTTTTACACACAGAGAGATGATTGACACAAGGGAAAAACAAATTGCTAAAAACAGGTGACAAAGCAGAGATGAATGACATGGAAAAAAACACCTCTCACTATCACAAAGCAAGACATAAGCAGAAGATGGCTACCACCCACATCATGCAGTATTTTGGTCCAGGGACACCAAGGATATTCTACCACCCTTTGTGTATCAAAGAACTCAGCAATTCTAGATAGCAAGTGGCCTGTAGTTAGAGTTAGATACCCCAGTCTAAAACATGGGGGAATGACCATAAGTTTGTTAAGACGACAGGCAGGACAAAGACTGAGCTAACACTAACAGATACAAAACAGCTGTTTGTGCATGCTTATTAAGGGAGCACTGGAGAGAGTGAGAGTGCTGGAAAATAGTAAGATGATAGCATAAAGCTAAAAGAGAAGGAACAGAAGTCTTTCCCTCCAGAGGCACTCGCCAACCGCCTGCATAAATAATATGGGGCATGGCCACTGATGATTTGCAGCCAAGATAAAACAAGACAAAGGTATTTAGATGAGGAGAAAAAAAGGTGCAAAAGATCCCACCAGGTGTCAATTTCATGATGTAAGTCTAGCATTTCATTGTCAAAGTGAAAGACTAAATTCTAAATCAATTCATGATTTCACCACAAGAGTGAATTATTGGAACTTTATGAGTGGTCAAAACATTCTATCATCAATGTGAGCCTAAATTGGGCTTTATTTTAAATTTAGAAATGACTAAAATGTAGCCTAGCATCATGAAAATAAAGACTCTGGGCCTCCACCCAACTCATGCTCTATTTTCCCACACAAAGGATGAAAGTACAAAGACAATACTCAAGACACGACTGAAAGTGAACGAAAGTGACTGATTTGTGACTGCATTCTGATACGTTTATTCTCTGACATTCATCCTTAATAAATATATACAACATCTTTAATACTCAAAAGTAAAGTCCAAATAATTGTTGTCAAACGGGTGTACACGTACATAGCCATCCTCTCCTCCACTGCTGTAGCTGTAGATGACAACAAAATAAAAACAAAAATTATGAACAGTCGACCAAGATCAACAAGAGATACTGGATAAAAGCCTAGAGTCCACCCCCCTTCACCCCAGACAAGATTTTAAAAGTAAAACATACAAATTTGACTTACCTTTTACCATCTGGGTGAAAAGCGATACTGTTGATAGGTCCAAAATGTCCCTTGACTCTGCCAAATTCCTCTTCAAAAACAAGACTGAAGAAGCGAGCTTCAAACTTGCCAACCTTTGAGGATGAAGTTGTCACAGACATGGCCTCTTGACCACCTCCAAGAACCACCTGAAACAAATGGCACAAAAGGTTCCGTGGCATTCTCTGGACACTTTTCTATGGCTTTGTCTCATATCTGCACATCATATTATCTATTATTTTAAATCACATTTCTCATACAAGAAACTTTAACTCATATCTTTTTCATTACCTGGAAGTAAAGTGACAAAATAGACACAAATAACACACAAAATTGACTTCTCATAAAACAAAAATCCAGAAAGTGGAAAGCCCTTAAAAAACTGATGGAGCATTTCAACTGGTGTCTGTGTTGGGGTGGGTGATAGTGATATTCAAGGTGCAGAGAGAAGCTAATAATTTAATAGTTTTCTACCAGGAGATTCATTTCAGCTCTATGCTGGCTCTGGGTTAGAACCTTTTCTAATCAAGGATGATGAAGCCTGTAGCAATAACATTATATAAAAGGTTGACTTATTACTAAAACACAAAGTCTGTTCCTTATTTCCAGGGTTAAAAGTAACTGCTGACTAAATAGCCTGAAAATGTTCAAGCGCGTGTGAGCTCGGCATGTTGAAATAGCAATGGAGCGAACAACCATAGAGAGAAAGAGAAGGGAGGAATACTTCACATTTTATTCCCAATATCCGGATGTACAAGGCAGTGTCGCTCAATTTTTGCCCGAGAATTGTTACTGGGAAGCATGATGCGCAGGGAATGTTTCAGAAAAAATTCCGACTTACAGAGAGCAGTCAGGTTTCTCAGCTGGAAAATTTTTTCAAGGACGAGGGGCAGCCAGAAATTTTGAAATAAAATTTACATTTAAGTATTTGTTTTGAAATTAGCATTTTAACTTCAGTTTAGTGAATTTAAATTTAAATACGTTCCCCTCTCAGGACCCATACTTACATGCTCCTGGATTGGAGAGATTGCTGCCGAGTTGACGGGTCGTTCTGTTTTGTACCATTTGAGAGGCTCCAGGGTGCTGGTATCAAACAGCTGAGGAAAGAAGAAAGCTTTGTAAAAAAATGTACAAAAATTTGCCAAGAAAAATTACTATGTCGATCTTTAGTGGAACTGAAAGTAATGCACCATACAGAAAAACAACATCAAACAAATCAGTTCCCTAATGTGACAAATCCCTTCTCTCTAAATAGAAAACAAATACGACTCATTGAATGAATAAAAACCCCTCAAAAGAATTACCCGAGATGTGAAATCCTTGGATGCTGAGATGAACATGGTACCATCCTTGGACAACTGCAGGTCATTGATTTGCTTTTTGTGTTCCTCCACTTTGTTAATTATTTCTCCAGACTGAAACAGAAGGGAACATTTTTAAAATAAAAATCCAGTTCTCGAAGTGTATCTAATTGATCTTCTTTATCATCCTCAAACTACAATTATGAATGAATTCCAATGAGGTATTTCAAGACACCGATCAGCTGATACCAAAAGTCACCTGGAATATAGCACAATTCGTTAGATTGAACCGATGCCCAGCTTCAATTGCAAGGTTTTGCAGAAGCTGATATGTTAAATTTTGTGATCTTTTGAATGTTTCGGAAAGATGTGCTCATAACATAACCATGAGTAACTGTAATACCTATCAAAAACTCAACACTCAATCGAAGGTCTAGCTGAGATTTAGACTAGGGATACGAGGCAGTTCGGACGGCCAATAGCGATCTGTAAACACCGCAGTCGCTTTCATTTAATCAGCTCTAGAACACTGTTATGCAGGTCGAATCAGGAGTTCGGTTTTGTGATCCTTTTAACATAATCTTCCTACTCTGTGAATTTTTATCCATTTGCTCAATCGCAAGCAGAACAAAGATAAAGGCATAGTAGCGTAGAACTAGTAAAGACTGATGGCGGAAAATAGAAATAAATGCGCAGTGACCCTGTTACACGTGATCACCGGAGAAATTTAAAATACCTAACTGCCATCTTTCCAAAATAATACAAGAAGGACTATGGTCAACCAATCTTACCTTTGTGTCAATCATACAGATTTCTCCTTGTTCGTGTCCAGTGATGATGAAATCTTCAAGAGTTCCCCAGAATGCAGATGTGATTTTAGACATGCCACTTTCCATTGGAATTTTCATCATGGGTTCGCCCGTAACTAAAAAAAAATCAAGAGTTGACATTGTAGTATAGAAATCTGCCACCAAGAAAATATAATTAGGAAAGCATGAGACCTTACAACCCTAAATAGGCAAAAAGTTTTAGATTAAAAAAAAAAGATGCCGACAAGGATGAGATGACACTATGTATGCTCTAACCTTTTATTACCCACAAATGTGGTGATTGCTAAATAAACCAATTGCAACTGTTTGGTGTGTTCGCCCTGTTCATGCCCCTTGCACTCTTTTTCACTGTGGATTTAAATTGGATGCCTCTCAATTCTAAATTGCATGTGGTTAGGTGGAGGTGTGGAGCTACTGCCTCCCTCCACACTGTTGTTACCCATTAAGGGACATTGTGCATTTACGGGGGGATTACAGTACACAGATTCCTTGTGACCATGAGATTTCTATCTACTTTTTGTAACGAAATAAAAGTATTGTGTAAAAAATTCTGTTAACTTCTTCTCTCTCAGCAACTGGAGAAGACCTTTAAGAATTATTTTCTCACCTATTTGTGAATGATCTCTGATGTCGAATATACTTAATTCACAGGGAAAACCCATTGTTTTGTCGGTTGAAAACATGATCATGTTGCCGCTGTATGAAAAACCGTTTGTTCTCACAGCTGTCTTGGTCTCTATAGATGCTAGCTGTGTACCTAAAGAATATTCAAAGGAAAAACTATTGAAAAGTTGAACAAGTAGTAGTAACCTGTTATCTTAACTAAAGCAAAAAAAAAAAAATCTAAAAGACTGAAGTTAGAAAATACCTCACCACTTTAAGATAAAATACAATTTTTTAATATACATTATTACTGATTCATAAGAATGAACATTTCTAATAAAAAAATTACATTTTACTTTCACATAAGGAACATGAAATTACAAATCATCTAAAACTTAACTTCTTGCAAACTTTACCTGTTTCACAGTCCCATAATTTGCAAGAATTGTCGGCAGCACCTGTCAGTACCTTTGTGGAATCCCCTTTTCTTCAGTTAAGGGTAAAACCAGCTTTACTTTCTCTTTTTAAAAGTTTTAAATTTGAATCATAAAAATGCATATTATCAATGTCAATATGTTGTACGGACCTATTTTTGTATCTCACCATGGTGGATACATTTACTTTTAATATTCTTAACAGTCACACATGAAAATCAGATTAGATCATGCTGTAGGATCCAAACACTGCAATAAGAGCCTTACAAGTGAATAATGCATGGGTGTCATGAAAAAAATGACCAAAGGTCAAGCTATGTACTTGATCCTCGATGACACATGAAAATCTTAGGAGCAAAATGAAACTTTGATAGCAAAAAGAGGCATGAAAAAGTAGAGATGGAGTATAGAAAATGACAAAGACTCAGAGAAAGTTATCAAGATTTAGAAAATGTATAGTTTCATGGGGTTTGGATGGATGATAAATTTATAATATAATATGTCCTCCTCAGTAGTCACATTATTTGCAGTCACCTCTAGGGGGTAGGGTCTCCTAAACGATTGTTTCAGTATTAGATAAGAACATTAGAAGCCACTAAGCCCGACAAATATGGATAGAAATAACATTTTTCATCTTTACACGCTGTTACTTGATATTCTTATAAAAAACACTTGATTTAAGCGTCATAAATGGGCCGCTGAGGCATAAAAAAATAAATAAATCAAGATTTCACAAGCTTTCAAGTTTGAACTGACCAAGCCCACAAATCATAATAAAATCACCTGCAATATAGTTAAATATGCAATATATTTCAGCTATCGAACTGAAAACTTGTGAATTTGTGTTTGTAAATGGTTTTCAATATTAAAAAAAAGCTGAAAGAATGGCACTGTTTCAAAGCGAGCTTTGTAAACAACGATTTTTCATCGATTTTTAGCTTAGTTGCACTTTAAACAGGAAGTGAAACATAACATTAGTTCAAGTAGCAGGTTCCTAATGAAATCGTAATTTTTAATAATTTCACCTATTGAAACCAGCCGTTAAAAAGTTGGACCGATGAGATCAGCCTGTGACCATACACAAGCGAACTTTAGGGCTGATTAGATCGGCCTGTTTTCCTTCAAGGGTTAATAAATTGGGAAGATGATAGGTATTCTTATTCAGGACTGATGTTAGATTTGATATTATCTATGTGGGTTTTAGGACGTTGGGATGTACGTAGTTGGAATTGTTAACTTGATCTTTTGCATAGATTAAATTGGTAGAAATACAATTTTTGACAAGGACAAAAAGATCTAGACACAAAGTAAATACGGGCACTAAAAATCAGGTTCGTAAACCTTCCCTGAAAAGTAATGGCCTAAAATCAACAAAGGATACAATTACAATCAATACACCAGACAGCTCCATTATGTCCGACAAATGAGCCAAGTCTTTCTCCATTTAATGAGTACCAGACATTTGGTTGAGAGTCTTTAGCACTGGAAAAGATGAGGTCACCCTCTCTGTTGTACCGGATCTGCGTTATAGAACGCTCGTGTCCATGGAGCATAATAGGCTTCTGAAAATGAAAATACAAAGATTTACAATCAATTAATTCTTTGAATCTTATTCATACAAAGGGCAAAAGAAAAGTGATGTCAAACTAAGCTAGACCCATTTCATTGGAGAGAATGAGAAGTCAAGCTATCCTTCATTTCTTGCCTTAGTGGAACAAGAATTCTATTTTTTCTTTGTGACGTTTTTTTCACAGGACAAAGATGACTTTTAAAGAATACAATACCGTAATGGAATGAAACAACAGTAGAACTTAGGTAAAATTGAGCAACAGACAGCAGTGTTACCATCATCTACAAACAATATCTTTATTGATGCATCGAATTTTTACTGACTGTAAGCTGACAATCCTTAGAAACATCTGCCAGAACACGGTCTAAAATTAACAAGAGGACACTGATTTTTCGAAGATAATATCCTTCTTAAGCCTTCTACTACAATAGAATATAAAAAAACAAAAGTAACATGCCATTTTTTACACCAAGAGATAAATCAGCTTAATCTTGTAAACAGATTGCAAGTTTTGATGAAATGAAGCAATGTATCGGTTTTCCACCACGAGAGACGGTCCAAGGAACGGTGTACCTTACCGGATGTACCTAGAAAAATGTAACTCCAGTATGAAATAAAACATTGAGCTAAAATAAGCTTTTATAGAGTACGAAGTATTTGTCAATATTTAATTTAGGTTTTAAAACATAATACATAAACTAGTTCTACAATTTGAGTTATAAAACCGAAGAAATATTTGAACTTTCATTAACTCAATCATGTTAAATAAAACAGCATTATAATTGTTGCTATACCGCTTCCGTGCTTTTTGTTTTCGAAGGTCTTGTGGATTATCTATTATTATTTTTATTTCTTGCCTTCCGCACCCGTACCGTCCGATATGGATGCCCGATACGTAGACCTCTTAAACTCTTAAGTCGTATTTTTTTAGTTTTTGATTTAATTCAACAACTTAAAGGGTCTTTCTTAAAGTTATATGGTAAATTTCTTTTCCCGTTCCTATTAACCTTTCTTTTCCAAGAATATAATGTACGATTAACTAGATGAAATAGATTTTTATATCAAGATTAATCAATTTATTTATATGTGGGATACTAATAATAATGAAAATGATAATAATAACAATAATATAATATCTAATAATAATAATAATTATAATGATAATCTTTATTGTCCCAGAAGGCAATTAATTTTAATTGGAAGAAAAAAAAGGAAAACCATAAACACTCTCAGTACAGGTAAAAGCAAATAAGTTGTGCCACATGACCAGGGTATGGTTAGCAGTCAGCAGTCTTGTGTCACCAGCAGGAGGGGAGACTATAGTAGACCCTGTAGCCTTCGTAAGGAGGGGAGTTAATCTCACAACCGACCTCTCAAGAGTGTTAACCTTTGTGAGCCGAGACTTATTCAGATCACTTAGACGTCTAGACTAGGTGTTAACCTTGGTGGCAACTTGAACTGGGGGTGAGCACTTGTCTCGATGGCAGCAGTTTGGCCTTGGAATATCTACCAACTTCACAAGAACAGACTAGTCTAGTCTTTATGTGTTTTTCTGAGGGCCGTGAGCACGGCCGTACCAGGCATAACTGCCACCTCGATCTTTTCACTATCATTCGTATTGATTGTTTTTTTTGTTTTTTTTTGTTGGATGACAAAGACATAAGATATTATTGGAAATCCACTACCCCGTCAAAATTCGGAATAGTTCCCGATGTAAAAATGGTAATGAAAAAACCATTCTCTGTTTCCATCCTTGAGAGCCGGTCATATAGATATTGAGATGCGATCCCAGCATCCCCCCAGCCAAGAGAGCCATGTCATTCTACTTTGTACAATGCAACGGCAAGAGACCGTTTACTTACTACCCTGCTGTAACCCTGAGCCAGGACCTGAAGGGTCTGAAAGAAGACCTGCGGTTAAGATCAGAGCTCTATTGGCGGCGGCTCGAGGCAATGGCTCAAGACCCGGAGAAGTGAAAGGAGTTGAATCGTATGATAATGAAAGAAAGGTGGGGAGCAAGCACTGGAAATCACAAGCAATGAGTCAAATTTTGATGTAATATGCAGTGCAGAAACGAGAAAAAGCCAAAGAAAAGAAAAATTGAAAAATAGGAAATTGACCAGAGGGGAGTCCGCTCTGGAGCTCAAGTGACTAGCTCGATATCCCGTGCTGCCGGTCCGGCGATGGGTGACGTTGCTGGGTTCGAACCCCACTCTAATCAATTTTCTGTTTTTCAATTTTTCTGCTTTCTTTGACTTTGTCTCGTTTCTGCACGGTACATTATATCACAGTTTGACTCATTTCTTGTGAAAGGAGTTTGTAGACAGAGTAGAGCTGCCGTGGCTTCCAAATCGGACAGTACGAGCGTGTAGGGCAAAAAGTGAAGTTAAGTATTGAAGATGGTCCAGTTAGCAAGTATACACACGATTCTGATTTTGTTCTTGTTGTTATTAGTGTTTGTTAAATTCTTCTAAGATTAATAGTTAAAACAACATATGTACGTTTTTAGCGGATTGCCAAATAGATAAGTTCGCAGCTTTGTGTTGTCGGCCAGGCGATGGGTGCCGTGGCAGGTTCCAGGTTTGGATTCCGCTGCGGACACTTTTTATTTTATTTTTTATTGTTTCTGCTTTCTTTGGCCTTGTCTCGTGTCTACACTGCATTGTGTATCATTTCTTACGATTTCCAACATCAGGATGATAAGTTCAATCTGTGTAAAGGAGATAACCAAAATAATATTCACTATGTCATTGGATCAGACAGAGTGGTCTTTTCCTCTCACATTCCAATTTGTTCCTTGTCTGTCTCTCTCAGTATGCCGATCTATGATAGATAGATTGATAGATAGTTACATGGATAGAGAGAGAGAGAGAGAGAGAGAGAGCTGGGGAGAGAGAGAGAGAGTTGGGGAGAGAGAGACACACACACTCACAGTGACAAATCTATATCAGTGCCTGTATTGTGAATAGATTGATTAAAAAAAAAGACCATTAAATATTTTATGATTCATTTCAAAATTTTATTGAACCATCATAAAATCACCACATAGTCAAGATTGGATCATTCAATTGTAAAACAGTATATCGGCATGCTATGATTGAATAATTCAAGTAATCAGGATAAACTTACAGACCATGATTGTATATTTATAAAAGAAGAGAAGAGGGTGGAAGAGATTCAGTCATTAGAAAAAAACAAACCAACATATATTTCAACTTTTTTTACGGATAAAAAGTAAATGTCCAGAAAAAGGTGGTGAAGTCAAATATGTAGGTAGATAGGTTTGACCAGTTAACCAAGTATTACTTTGGTCCAAATTACACACTGACTTGTTGTCATAATGTATAGCTATAAATTACAGACTGGGAGTGTGACGACAGTTTCAGAAATTCTTACTCACATTCACATAAATGATAAATCTTTCATTCTTTCACTTCTTCTTCCAACCACCATGTGGCTTAAATAAAAGAACGGATAGCACATTAAATCTACCTTCATAAGCTGGAGGTATTTGTATGTTATATCATATTATTTTTGTTCTTATCAATTACAATTATCCAATTTGTGCTGACCAGTAAACTGTATCAAATATATGCACATATATATTAGACAATTTAGAACAACTCAATTTAAAAAAAACACCTAAAAATGAGAAAGGCATTGAATTTTTTTTGTTTTAGTTTGTTGAGAGTTTTAGGGCACTTGCAACTGCTATGGTCACATAAGCGCCCAGGGGTAAGTAAGATGATAGGCTAGTTAAAAGAATAGCCAGACTTTGACCCTGCCAGGGACGTTTCACAGAGTTGAATTTGAATGTTATACAAACATAATTTTCCTGAAGTTGCCTGCGGTGTCCAGGTAGTAGGAGTAGAAGGTCAAGAAGAAGAAAAAGGAAAAGAAGAAGAAAAAAAAAAGAAGAAAAAGAAGAAGAAGCAGAAAGAGACGTAAAAAGACAAGAGGATAAATCTTTGTAGCCCTAGGTCAAGATCTAAAAGAGTCAGACTTTGTTGAAAAGATCTCAAAGCCTCTCATTGACATTGTACTCATCTCATCACATGCATTGGAACATTTTCCGTGTTCCTGTATCAAAAAGACAGCAGCAAAGATCAATATGTATCTATTTTATTCCCTACAATATGATAGGAATAAACCTCATTTAATGCATTTTTAAACATGTATGCTAAATCAGTCACTTTGGTAACAAAACTCTATTTTGTTCTAGCACCCTAGCGTTGTAACAAAGTTGGAACAAATGTCACAGATTCATCTCTAAAATCTTTCATTAAGTAGGTACCCTACAAAGGTTCATACAACAAATGAAAGACTCAATGCAAAATTATTGGAATTAATAAAAAAAAAGGATTTAAGTGTTTATATTAGCACCTTAGTGCTGTCGAAATAAAAGAGGATTAGAGGTGTTGTTACTTCCTACGTATCCCATGTAGTTTTCAAAACGCACTTGTTTTTGTCAAATAACACATCAAAGCAACTGGTTTTATTTACTTGATCGAAATAGTACCACACGGCACGTGAAAATATAACCTTTTTCCTTGTAGGTTGCCAAGTTTTATTAATTATGACCCAGAAAAAACACTGTACAAGACTTTTTAAAAGAAGCACTAGTAAAAAAAACGAGCCAGATTTTTGGTCAATTTTGATAGGGAAAATGCTTAATTTTTGTGCCCACGAAATAGGGGTCGTTTGGCGTTGCTACAATCATTGTAAAGAACAATGACACATTTTTTTGAATCTGACTAAAGTTCTAAAGATTCTTTATCAAGTTGTTTTTGTAATCAAGACATCAAATATGTAGTGATATCATCACTAAATCCATCTTGAAGAAATCAACAAGCACTAGACATGGATGTCAATGTGAACAAAAATCCTACACTTCCTTGTTTACATGGGCACCAAGAAGTAACTATATAAAAACTGTCCTCCCCCATTCTATCCCCCTTAGAAAAAACAAAAACATCCAAGACTACAAAGCTGCCGTTGATAAGAGGAGAAGTCGACAGGGGAAAAGTCCACTTAGAAAGAAGTTGACAAGAAGAGATTTTGATAGGGGGAGGTGGAGTTGGGGCTCAATAACTAGAAGTTGACATACAGGGTAAGAAGTTGACATGGCAAGTCATGCTATTTACACTTTACATAGCGCTACCAACAGTCATAAGGGCACCAGGGTGAACAATAATGTGATCAATAACAACTAGATGACACACAGCTTATCCATAATGATATTTAATATGCTACGTCATTTGCAGACCACACAGGCAGTTGATGAGATACCGGCAGCAATTCTCTAGGTGCCTACTTTCTAAGTAAGCCTGTGTAATTTTATCACTATTATACATTACAAAAACTAACAAACACATTGTATAGAAAATTGTCCTTGTTTTGTTTTGTTTTCCATCCCTTAATACAGTATCATGCAATGCCTGGGCCCAGCTCTATGCCTGGTTACAAATGGAGCAATGAGACATCATGTATTTTGTCCAGGTAGCCAGACATAACTAATCACCGCACCAGGAGGGAAACTTTGGATCAAGACAAAAGCAAGACATATTTTGCTCTTACTCCTTTGAAATAGCCACAAAACATTTTGTTTTGCAACGATGTTAGCTTCTCATTAATACAGTATTTAATGAGAACTTTCTGCCACATAAAGCATAGGTGTATGTATAAAAAATGCCAAGTAAGATTTTAAGATTTGTACATTAAAATGCGTCTGTCCGTTAGGAAAACTAAAACATCTCGTAGGTGTATCATTTCAATGGTACCGTAGGTATTCCTCTTCTGCTTCACAAAATGTCTTGAAAAATGTTTGTGTAACAGAAACACATTCAAACATGAGCAGTTTAAAGAAATGAAGATATAGATTTATAAATTTGTAATGTTAACATGGTTTGCAAAACAAATTAATAATTATCTTGATACTTATTACATATTGTGATGAAATGTTAATTTCATATTCATCATTAACAAAATGTTGTGAATATACACAAATAAATGAAAGGAGAAGTAAAAATTAAGATGATTCAACTTAATGGTAAGGACATCAATTGCATTTTTACACATCTAAACAAGAATTCATGGAATATATCAATGATTTCACTTATAACGAAAATTAAAAAGACCGAATAGTTTTGTAAGAAAGAAGGTTTAAGATTCATACAAAACAAATTTTATCACAGCAGTAAACCAGAGAAGGTTGTAAGTTAAAATATACAATCAAAATTGGAAAAAAGGCTATGAAGACATTATATAAACAGTATGATTATAAATTTAGGAAAAAACCCCAAAAAACCTTGGTTGTTTTGGAATTCTGAACAACCAACATATTGATATCAACTTCTTTCTGTCATTTTAAACAAAGGTATTAACATTGTTCCCTTGATATTTTTCAATGCAAAGAACGGTACTGTATCATATAGATTTTTTGTGTGTTTTTTTTTTTCAGGGTTACTTAAAATCAAAACAACAGCAACAAAGAAACAAACAAAAGAAGGTGTAAGATCTTGAGGTCTGCCATGGTTTCCTCCATGAGGTGTTGTGATCTCTTGATGAATAGTGGCCTGAGATTTGTTCCAAGCAATGTGATTTCAAATTTCATTTACTCTTTTAAGAAAGGTTTGTCTAATTCTGAATTTTCCAACCTTTATAAAAGAGATATCAAAATAAAAGGTCCTCTGTTTAAAAAAAACAACAACAACCCAAATAAAAACATTTTCAAAGAAAATTCCATGATTGTTGATAAATTTTATAGCATTGTCCCAAATTTTTAAACTACAGTTCAGAATATGAAATACTAAGTAAATGAACCTCATTGTAACTTAATGAAATCAAGGGTTACTCTTCGAATAGATGCTAAGACATTTCAAATGGATAAAATGAGAAATATCTTAGAGAGGAAAACGAAATTCCAAAAGCCTTTGTCAACGAAACGAAACTCAAATCCATTACAACAAGGTAACTGCAAAGACAGTACTGGTAAATCCTCTCTAAAAGTTGTAACTTTGCTTGCTTTTTAGATGAATTAGAAAAATATTTCAACTTTTAAACACATTAAGGAGAAATTTTCTCTCACTAGCGTATTTGATTGAAACTTAATGTCACTCATTGCAAGATTGGTTTATCTCACTCATTCCTAACACTGAAATACAGCAGAATCCTTGAATAATGACATGGCCTGGGACCAGAAAATTCTGTCATTATCAAGGGGTGTCTTTATTCCGGAGTTTTCAAGATGGTGGAAAAAGGAGGTGTATGGTATTACTTTTGTGATTGTAAGTATAATGATGCGATGTGCGTACCAGTGCATGTGATAAAGATGTGTGTTTTTCTTGTCGACAAAGAGTTTATCAGTCCTGCTTTCAATCTCTGCTTTGTATTGTAAAAAAAAATGCATTTTCATCGGCTTTGAGTATGAGATGACGCTGGGCGGAAATGAGGTTGCCTATATGGCTACATTTTGGTATCAAGTGTCAGGGATTATGGCTTTATCAATGTAGGTAAACAGGTTTTTACTAAAATGTATGTCACTATTTTGGGGTTTCGGTTACAAATAATAATATGTACATATTATATAACAAAAATATCGAGGTGAAGAGGTCTTATCCAGGGGTTTTCATTATTCATGGGTGTCTTAATCCAGGGATTTCATTGTAGTCGGTTTGGATTATTGAGTGTTTCTACTTGTGTGCATATTTCCTGAAAAGTTGCATTTACAGCTTTCAACTGCACATACTAAAATCAAAAGTCGGAAAAATAGTTTATACTTATGTGTAGTTTCAAAGCATTCCTCAAACAATTTTTGTGTACGTGTACGTGGTTGTAGATGAAAATCTTGAGTTGAGTGAGTAAACGGTAGCATGAAATGGTTTCAAAATGAATTTTTCTTTGGTGTTAAATTCAACAAGAACTTTTAAAATCTTTTACTAGCATGATGGACAGTCTCAAATTATGAATGTATCACCCATGTTACTTTTCAGTCTCTTTCGTATTTACTGATAAAATTGCAATATGGACAACTTACTCATAAGAACGCCTAAACATTTTCCACATTAGATTCATTCATAAGTAGATGCACACATAGTGGGTTTATCTAAAACTATAAATCTCATAGACAGAATACAAAAATTAATTATATTCCGATAAAACATTTCCCTCACTGATCAGAAAACGACAGTGGAAGAATGAGGCTGAATAATCATTCAGTAAATGAATAAATTAAAAGGATTAAAATCAACATCAAGAAAATTTGAAGTCACCATAAAGTACTTGGAAAGGACGAAGGAATGCAGTGTGCATCAATAAAAATCTGGTAACTTATGGATCACCAGGGAATGTTGTGAATGACATCACCAATTAACCCTTTCACAGCGGGTCTAATTCTAATCAAACAGATATGCAAAGTCTTGAAATAAACATGTTCAATTGGATTTCAATGAACTGACTTTTGGCGCACATGTCAGTCCACTGAAATATCTATCTGGTATCATGTATATATGAACATGCAGATCCTGAAGATGTTGATGTATCTAGCGGATCTAAGTAGTTTGAGAAATAACCTTAGCATTGAAAGGGTTAAAATGGAGGAATACAATTACAAGACTACGGAATGATGGATGCTTCGTAAGCAAGTCCCACACAGCCTACAGCCCCATAGAATAGCAACTTATCATCAGGGTTGATGTAGCGTAAAGCGAATACATAAATGAAAATGGTTGCCTCCCTCTGGACATGACTCTGGGACTATTGTAAACTATTTTTACTTTCCTATACAAAGAGGTAGGTTGGTTGTTACCCAATTTTTTTACATGGTATGTACACCTCTGTGAAGTAAGAGGCAACTGATAAAAAAATTATTGCCAAAAAGAAGAAAAAAATTAAAGAGCTGCTTGCAGGAATCACATTTTCCCAGGCTCTAGGCTTCCAGTTCCGCCATCTTGCCTCTTGGATACTTTCGATGAGCATAACAACACATTTGACTAGGACATTGAACTGACTTCACAACTATCCTTATTTATCCAAGATTACATTGAGTTTGAGGAGAGGGAACCAAAAGGAAGAGGAAGTGTGAATTAAAGAGATGCAGCTTAGCATTGAGATGGTGACCTCCTTATATCTTCGATAGAACCGTGTCAATCATAGGCCTTGAATTTGCAATCTCCAAATGGAAAGGACTGAGCTGAACCACAAGGCTATACAGCCGGCAGCTTCTTTACAGTTGAAATGCGTCATTTATATTGTTCAGCCATTGTGACATTCACCTACAGAGCTCGAGAGAACAAAATTGCATATTACGTTGGTTTACATGCATATATTATCATAATATGCATAGAGAAAATAAAGACAAAGTTTTCACACAAGAGTACCCACAGACAAATCATTATAATATAACCTATGCAAAACAAAGACAAGACGGCTTTAAAAATTCCCCCACAAAAAGTAATAATAAAAAAACAGGTGTGCTGACACAATGGGCCTACAAACACTTAGGCATATTGAGACATGCACACCATAGCACACACCTACATATACCCAAACACACACATTCCCATACTAAAATACATACACACACACACACACACACATTAAAGTACCTACATGCACGCACTCTCATACAAACACACACCCACAGCTACTTTGATGAAGCACTAGTGATCATGTAGGGAGGAAGCAGACTGGTGTAAAGAGGTTCTAGATATCAACGACTCTCTAGCTTTGGAGGAACTGTTGGTGTTGTGAGGATGAGGAGCGTAGGGAGGTTCATTGTTATTGGAATGTTTATAGTGGTTGCTGTGGAGATATTTCTCCTCCTCATGCTGTCCGCTCCCCTCGTCTTTGCCACCTTCCAGATAACCCAGGGCTTTGATGGTTTTAAACTGGTCAGGAATTTCCATCATAGCATGAAGGGCAAAACTGGCATCTGGATTTTTTCTGAAACAGGTTGAATAAAGGGTTGAATCTTAATTGTGAACATTAACTGATACTGATGACAGAAAAGGTTGCAACCCCATAAGTTGAAAAATGGGTTGTATCTGTAATTAGCATTATTTCAAAAACAAATTCCTTCATCTACAGTACAAGTGTTGAAAATTTGGTCCTATCTGTTCAGTGGTTTGAGAGTGTATTCAAACAAAGATTTGAATGTCGTTACGTGTCGAATTTGATATACGTTACATATTGATCACAATTCTGGCTTCTTTGCAAAATCTCTATGGAAAAACAAAACAAACAAAAACCAAAAGTAAAAGGTACCTGCTTTTCCTAACAACTTCATGATAGTTGACAAATTGGAAGTTGTCAAAGCTTCGATCGGGCAGACAGTTGTCAAAGGTTTCCATCGTGTTCCAAGGACCGTCACCCACCCCAACCATTACAATGCTCAGAGGGTAAAGAGATGCCTCCACAATTGCCTCCACTGTCTGTGTCTGCTCTGTCACTTGTCCGTCTGCTATGATGATCAAAATGTGATACCTGCCAACAGGAGAGTAATTAAAACGTAAATCCTTGAAATTCTTCTAACTATACAGCCGAAGTTTATCTTCACTCAAGGTCGCCAGATTAGCCAGTTATGACAGCCCAATGGAGATGCACATGATCTTTTTTGCATGTGTCATTGTCAAATCAATTCAATCAACTTTAATCATCCCTTACAGAGTACGGTAATTGCAATAAATTTCAACATGATTACACTTAAACCTTGTTAGACCACCAGATGTGGGGAAAACATTTTCACTTAGTTGACAAGAATGGCTGTATAATAAGTATTTATTATATGTAGGTCATAAAATGTTCTCAAATAGAATAGATGTTGGTGGTTAGTGAGAATGGCAGTAGGACAAGGTAAGTGTTATTAAAAGAAAAAAAAGCAAAAAAAAAAAATAGCAGCAACACACATGGACATCTCTCTCTTTATCTCTTTCTTTCTCTCTCTTACTCTCTATCTCTCTCTGTCTGTCTGTCTGTCTATCTCTCTCTCTCATTTCCTCTCTCACTCAATATCTCAATTAACTAATTCATTTTCTACTTCCCCCATCAGTTGCAACAACTTGTTCAGTCACCCTCTATCATTGTGTTTTCAGTCATTCATAGTTTAACAACAACCTCTTTTTGTGTGAATTGTGGTAAGTTTTTTTACCACTAGACTTTTGCACTAACTGGTGACCGATATGTATAAAATCAGTACGGTATATAATTATAATGTAACAACAATACATCATGAAATCACTCAATGTGCTTAAATCTAATATCTAACATACATTTTATTCAATTGATACATTATGATATCTTACAGCACATTATTAAGCATCATGCAATTTTGGGCAATGTAAATGTCATTTCATTGTTATTATTATATTATCAATATTATTACTATTTTCAAATGAATAATATTATCATTATTGTTATTCATTATTATTATCATCATTGTTGTTATCATTATTATCATTATAATTTGTTCATTTTTAACTTGAACATCTGAAATTTGAACCACTGCATTACACTTTACGGCACAAGACACTGATCTAGTACTTGCTTTTTGAGTCGTTTGACAATGTCCACAGCCCTGAGTATGATGGGTGCCAGATTGGTTGGCCCCCCCAACGTGATACGACTGGCAATGTCACAGTAACAGTCCAGGACATGTGAGAATCCTTTGCACGGCTCCTCGTTCTCCCTGCATGTGATAGTAGGAGGAGGGGTTGTGGGTGGGGGATTGTGAGGGAGGTGAGGTGGTAGGAGTGTGAGAGAGGGAGAGGGAAAGGGTGGGTGGGGGAGGAAGAGAGAGAGGGGGTGTAAAGACAAAACAGTTTGCATGAACATAAAAAAGCATAGACATTTCTAACCTAATCAATGCTAAGCTTATTTCTCAAATTTCCGACTACAAGATATATACCAAAAGCCTGAAATTCAGGCTCATTTCCAATGATTTTCAGTGCTTGTTCCATACTGTTAGGAGTCTAAAGGAAACAGCTGATATAATCATGGTCTACATACTGACATTAAGTGATTTACTGATGTAAGTCCCTTACATCCATGCTCATCACTAAACTGCTTTGAACTGTTATTGTATTTTTACTGGATCAAGAGAAAACACATAACATGCTGTCCAACTCACTATTCATCTCCTCATCTATTGATCAACTATTGTAACCTGTGTATGATCAAAACATTACACACTCGCACACACACAGACACACACACACACAGACACACACACACACACACACAGACACACACACACACACATACACAGACACACACAAACACACATACACAGACACACATACACAGACACACATACACAGACACACACATACACACACAGACACACAGACACACACACACACACACTTTAACATAAAGTCACTGCTCTACCATGATAGCATATCTCACTATTAATTAGTCGTTTAGATGTATCAAGTAAAAACTTTACTTTTTGTCGTTTTACAATCCCAACCAGTCCATATTTACTTGAACGATATAATACAAATCAATGGTCTGTTTATCTTCTTGAAGAACTGAGTAAAACTGTTGACATGGTCGGTTACAGACTTCTTAAACTTAAGAGGGTTTTTATTTACAGTCAATATGTCCCTCCATGAGCCAAGGGCTTATTTTTTACTCCAGGAAATATGGACTGTTTGAGATTGTAAAATTGCAAAAATAAAATGTAGGTAGCTTTCTTTCATGATATCTCAAAACTACCTATAGCGAGATGGCACACTATGGTAGAGCGGTGACGCTGATGTTACCTGAAAGGGAAGACTGCTTTGCTGCGGGTGACGCTGTCCCCGAAACCGTAGGCAGGAATCAGATTGTCCTCGTCAAACATCTCCAGTGTGCGACCCATAATGGAAATCACCTGCACATCCAACAGGGAAGGATAACGATTATAATAATAAAAATATTACTGGTAATGATAATAATATAACAATAGTAAAAATATTACTGGTAATGATAATAATACAATAATAAAAATATTACTGGTAATGATAATATAATAATGATAAGAACACCGGTAATAATAATGATGATGATTATGATAATATAGATATTAATAATGATAATGATAATATCAATGAAAAACATAATGATGATGATGATAATAAAAGAAATTATAGCCTGTATTGTAATAGACAATATCCAAGCTGTAATAATATTATATTAAGCCAAAAGTAGAAGCGCAGACCCAAACCATCAGTGCAACAACATCAGATTGATTTCCAATGACATGAATTAATTTAGCGCCACTTGATTGAATTCAATCCAGATTACCTGGCGCTAAACTAATTCATGTGTGCTAAAGATCATGAAATGATCATTGACAACACAGCTTAACTTCAAGAGCGTGCAGTGTCTGATATAAATGTCAGCAAGACCAAGGTCATGGCCACCAGCAAAACACGAATAATATTAGACAACAACAGCAATAAAAGTAAAAAAACAACCAGATGAAGCAGACCAGTGAATAAACTCTTTCACAGTGGGATCCGATTTTAACCGAACAGAAATATGCAAACCTTTAAAATGTACAAGTTCTTATATCAGATCAATCAGATTTCAGTGAACTGACATAGGTATACCAAAAGCCTCAATTTCGGGCTTCTGGCATATATCAGTTCACTCAAATCTGATTTATCTGGTATGAGAACAGGCAGATCTTGAAGAATTTGGTGTCTTTAGCAGTGAAAGGGTTAAAATATGTGGGGGAGTGGATTGCCAGGTTTTGTTCTGTGGCCAGGCAAATGGGTGCCGTGGTAGGATCCAGGGTTTGAATCCCACCCTTGACACCTTGACACCTTTCTATTTTCCCACCTTCCCACCTTTCTGCTCTCTTCGAATTTGTTTCATATTTCCAATGTACAGTGTATGTTTTATTCGAATTTGACTAATATTGGTAGGGTTTATATGGGTACGGATAGCTTGATATTTTTATTCACAGAAAATGACAAAAATACACAGAGAAGTTTAGAATCGATGCCAGAAAGCCAATGCAGTCAAGTAAGAATGAACTATGATACACAACTATGATTTTATTTTACAAAATATTTGGCAAATGTTTTCAAGTTAATTTCAGGCTTTTAGCATAATATGTCAGTTCACTGAAAATCTTATTTATCTGGTATAAGAACAGGCAAATCTTGGAGTTGAAGATTTTGGTGTTTTAAGCATTGAAAGGGCAAAAGTAACACTACCAGCTTGCTTCGTTTGACCTTTGACCTACCTTCTGGTAAGGGTTGATGATCTTTCCAGGCACCACCCTGTGCAGGTTCTGTCCTGCAAAACACTTGCGTCCCTGCCACTCGTTGCTGGCACTGAAGTCGATACCCAGAATGAGGCTGCAGTGATCCAAGCCTGCCTTCTGACACGCCCTGCCCACCTGGCGAAGAAAAAATGCGGACATGGTTTGAGTCAAAATACTCATAGACGTCTAATACAAATGGTTGAGGGTTGATTACGTCAGGATGGATGAGAAACCAACCAGCCAACCAACCATCATAATGTGTTCCTACCTCATCAAAGGTGTAGAACCGGTCCTCAAAGGCGAAGAAAGTCCGATAACCGTTGTAATTAATGCCGAGGGCTGACAGCAAGGAGGAGTGACTTCCCTTGGACCGGCTACGGCCGCGGTAGTTGTAGCTGCTGAAGATGCTGGTGGTGCTGCCGTGGTTGTTGCTGGTGGTGTAGCCCTCGTTGGTGCTGTCTACATATCCTGCCTCTTCCTGTCTTTGACGGGCGGCTCTGGTAAGGAGGAGGTGGAGAGGTTGGAGGAAGAGGGGGAGGGGTTGGATGAGGAGGGGAGGGGGGGGTCGAGGAGAAGGGGAAGAGGGTTGGAGGAGAAGGGGCAGGGTGTTGGAAGAGAAGGGGAGAGGTGAAGGGGAGGGGTCAGGACGGGTGGGAGGAGGAAAATGAGAAGGCGGGGGAGGAGGGGTAGGAGAAGGAGGGGGAAGTAGGAGAATCTTCATCATCATTGTCATTTTTGTCATGAAAACTATTTTTATTAGAGCAGTTAGCTGTGATGATAATAATGACGATGATGTTAATCAGTGAGGGAGAGCGAGAGGAGGAGAGAGATTGGGAGAGAGAGAGAGAGAGAGAGGGGAAAAGAAAAAGAGAGAGAGAAAGAGAGAGGGAGAGAGGGGTAAAGAAAGAGAGAAAGAAGAAGAGAGAGAGAGAGAAGGGGAAAAGAAAGAGGAGAGAGATAGAGAGAGAGAGAGAGAGAGGGGGATAAAGAAAGAGAGAAAGAAGAAGAGAGAGAGAGAAGGGGAAAAGAAAGAGGAGAGAAAGAGAGAGAGAGAGAGAGAGAGAGAGAGAGAGAGAGAGGGGATAAAGAAAGAGAGAGATAGAGAGAGATAGAGATAGAGGGGAAAAGAAAGAGAGAGAGGAAGCGTGAGAGAGAGGGGGGGGGGGGAGAAAGAGACATAGAGAGAGAGAGGGGGATAAAGAGAGAGAAAGAAATAGAGGGGAAAAGAAAGAGAGAAAGGAAGAGAGAGAGAGAGAGAGAGAGAGAGAGAGAGAGAGGATGGAGAAAGAGGAGAGAGATAGAGAGATATATAGAGAGAACGGGAGAGGCTGATCACCCACCTGGCCTGCTGATACATCCAGTAGAGCACCATGGCAGTGACATTGGCCAGCACGTAGAGGAGACAGGACCATAGCGTCATGGAGGAACGGTCGTCCTCTTCCTCCTCTCCTCCCCCTCCTCCCTCCTCCTCCTGGTACGTCTCCCTACAGGATAAGAGACCAATGAACACATTAACCCTATCCATACGTCCATTGTATTTTTTTAGATCCTTTCACAGCGAGGTCTGATTCTAACCCAACTATGCAAAATCTTGAAAATGTACGTGATCTTATACCAGATAAATCAGATTTTAGTAAACTGTCATATGCCAAAGCAGTGAAATCTGATTTATCTGGTAGAAGAACAGGCAAATCTTGAACATTTTTGTGTCGTTAGCATTGAAAGGGTTATTGCTTCTCAAACTAAATGCAACAAAATCGTCAAGATTTGTCTGTTGTTTTACCAGATAAAACAGATTTAAGCGCACTGCAACATTAAAACATTAAACAAGATGACGATCTATTATTGGCCACTAGCAGCCCCAATACAGCTTTGCTGAAAAAATGTACCTATTTGCATTGCATATTGTTAGTTTCTAATTTGATTGGAAATGCTTGCTCCCAACCCTTCCTATCGTTAGTTGGAGACTAAGCATCCAATGAATCATAAATATGATGTCACAGTCTTCCTTGTGGACAGGCGTAAGAGGAATTTTATCATTATTATTATCATTATCATTATCATTATCATTATTATTATCATTATTGTTATCATTATTGTTATTGTCAATATTACTAATGTTATTATCATTACTATATTTTTCTCATTCTTATTGATGTTATTCTTAATGATATTATTATCATCATTATTTCCTTTTCTTTAATGTTACCATTATCATTATTATTATCATTGTAATGTCTAATATCATTATGCTAGTTATTATCATTACTATTAACTATTAGTACAATTCGGGGTATCAGTTATTATTTCAGGAAAGGCAATGCCTGTAATAAAAACAATAAAAATGGGGGAATACTATTACTATTGAGGCCGGGGACATTAGGGAGGAGGACATAGTAAATAATTCAACGTGATCTTTCTAGTACGAACTGCGAGTGTACGAGCTGGAAAGGACGTCTCCAAATCCCCCTGCGCCTCCTAGTGGCCTCATCTGTCTAAGGGAATGAACTACTATTTTATCCATCTGCCTGCCCCCCCCCCCCCAATTCCCCCGCTGACCATCAACGCCATACTGGCATCGCGTCTGGTGGGCACTGTTGCCATAGAAACCAGACCAGACGCGGCGGGCTGTCTATAACCGTGATACTTTACTGATAGTAAAGAAACCAGAGATGGCCATTAGATTGTAATGGTTTAGAATTTATGATATAAATCGAGCCATTTTTATCTGTCTTATATCTTTTAAGGGCGTGGGTCTCCTAATATACTCTTTTATATTGAGAAGTGGATGGACACGTGGATGGGCATGTGGTCTAAGTTTTGTGCTTGTGGCCAGGCGATGGATGCCGTGGGTAAGGGTAGCGGATGGCGGAGTGGACAGGCAGATGTGGAGATGGGGTGGGTGCCGTTATAAAGGTAGCGGATGGCGGAGTGGACAGGCAGATGTGGAGAGAGGGTGGGTGCCGTTATAAAGGTAGCGGATGGCGGAGTGGACAGGCAGATGTAGAGAGGGGATGGGTGCCGTTATAAAGGT
>JAUEKZ010189575.1:0-12464 GCA_031471865.1 Melibe leonina | reverse complement strand
ACTGGCCTGCTAATCACTCCCTTTGTTTCACCTTTGATAACCACTGGCCTAGCGATCCCCTCCCTTTTTACACTTAACTGTGTAATGTTGATGCTTTCTTCAATGGCTAAGGTTATTTCTCAAACCACTAACTAGATACATCAAAGTCTTCAAGACTTGCCTGTTCTTATACTTATACCAGATAAATAAGATTTCAGTAGATAGACATGTGCCAAAAATAAAAAATTGAGTTCGCTCAAATCTGATTTTTATTTGGTGTAATACGAAGAAGTAAATTTCAAAGATTTGTGTATTCTGTTTGGTTAGAACCACACATTGCTGTTAAAGTGTTCATAACATTTGTCTACAATAATATCTCAAAATAATAAATAATAAAAGTTAGGCAAATCAGTTGATGAGTGACCTTGAGCAATTTTGAATTTAATGTTTTAAGACTGATGACATGTTCACAATTTTATTTATTCTCCAGACACTGTACACAGCTGATGAAAACATTGAGATTTTGAAGTGTGCCATAGAAAAGGTTCTTAAGGCGTCATCAAATAAAGACAATGACGACTGCCCTACAGATATTCAGAATATAAATACAAGTGAAAGCTGTGATATTTCCATACAGATGGCTATAAGTAGTAACAAAACAGAGAACTGTAGTTACCTCAACAAATTTGTTTGCTGGTTGGAAGATTTTGAAATTTATCAAGCATCTCCAAATCCCTGCAGAGGTTATTGTCTTCCATGTGAAAATAAGTTTGAGGGTTGTCTCCTCTTACAGAATGTAAAGAAGGATACCATAAATGGATTGGTTGGAGGTGGAAAAAGGGAAAATCAAGAAATCTTGACAAAAATATTCAGCAACAGCAATACCAAGGTCGAAAATAGGAAATCAACTGGTCAGAAAAGGTCAAGTGATCCTGAAGGAAAAGCAAAAGCAGTGGCTGAGAAAAGGCTAAAAGTTTCCCACAAACCCTCTGCTCTTGTCTCAACTTCTTGTTCTGACTCTGAGAGGAACACAGAACGCTATGTAATTGCATTGACTTGTCCCCTTAGTTTTAATCGCTATTTGAATCTCATGAAATTGAAAACAGCTAGTGCAGGACTCTCTTCATACTCCAAGAAACTGGAGGACTCCAAGGAACCAGCATTGTTATCGGAGGAGACATTCCAACCAGAGAAAGCAAGGTTGTTATCGGGGGCAACAGTCCGACCAGGGGAAGAAAATATCACAACTCCTTGCCCTTGTGTGTGTTGTATTAGTACAAGAGGAAATTCCTCATTTCATGAAAATGTGAAAAATGCATCTCAGTTTGTCCCTCAAGCTAACCTTACATCAGATTTCTTCAACGACGATAGAGCATGGAAAGAAGAACATGATACCAATCAACCTGTGAATGATAATGCTTTAAAACATTCTGAAATTTTTAATAAGATAAAAAAATCTTTTCTTCTCTCTGATTCTTCTTCTGTAATTGCTCATTACAGTGCTTCCTCAAATGTAAAGTGTGACAATATTAAAGACAGTCAACCGCAGGTCATTAAGAAAGAGAGCATTGAGCAATGCAAAAGGATGACAAATTCTTTGGTGCAAAGTTTTGATCTTTCTCAACCCGATGATGATGTAACTCCGCCATTCGACAACGATAAAGAAATGGGAGAGTCTGAAATTGATGTTGGTGACTTGAGCAGTACTCTGAGTTCCAAAGGAGACTGTGGGCTCACAACAACAGAGGTGCAAAAATTATTTTTCGAGAGCATTCTTCATCCAAGTGTGGTAAAACGAATTTCAAGCCTTATTCAGGAAAAATGTTCCCGTCTGCTGTTGAAAAAAAATTGTTGACGTGAAATGTGAAAGTGAAAAATATGTTTTTAAGGAAAGACATATGAATTGAGATGAACATTTTGGATCTGATAATCAGTACATGTATGCTAGAAAAATAGATGTCACTGTTAGCTTTCCAGTGTAGCCTGAAATTCAGGCTTTTGGCATATGCCAGTTCACTGTAATCTAATTTATCTGATATTTTATCACATTATGTATTTTTCAAGATTTTGCATGTTCTAGTTGGTTAGAATTGTATCCTGCAGTGGAAGGATTAAACAGGCAACAACCAACCATGATCCAAACAGATTACCATACATCTCATTTTCTGTGTAAAGGAACACAGAGTAGCTTCCCTTTCCCAGACTTGAAGATGTACAATTATGTACTACACTAGCCTACATTTTGGAACTTGGAAGTAGGTAATTTATTGAAACTACTGATCATTAATATTTACAATGGACAAGGTAATTTATTAAAACTACTGATCATTAATATTTACAATGGACACATGGTGTATTACCCATAAACTCATAAAGTTACATTCAATGCATGATTTTGGCGTGTGTGTGAATTCTTGTCATTTTTTTTTAAATTTTGTGTCATCATGATGGGCATGATATCCTGAGTAAAAATTTTCCATGTACGTGGGCAGTTGTCGGTTGTCTCTGGTGGGCGTACTACGTCTGTTTCTTCCCTTTTGACTATATCTATCATCTTACTTTTTCCAGAACTCTTTCCAGTGCTCCCGTATCAAGCATACACTCCCAGCTTTTTTATATCTGTTAGCTCAGACTTATGGTCACCCCCCCCCCCCCCCATGTTTTAAACACTGTAGTACCTAATTACAGAGTCACTTCCTATCTATAAGGACTTAGTACTTTTGTACACAAAGGGCGTTAGGATATCCTGGTCTCCCCGGACCACAATAGTGCATGATGTGGTAGGTAGCCATCATCTGTGTGTGTGTCCTGTAAATCATTTCTTTGTCACTTTGTTTTTAGAGAAATCATCTCTCTGTGAAATGTCCCTGGCAGGGTCAAAGCCTGGCTGTTCTTTTAAATAGCCTATCATCTTACTTACTCAGCAATTACAAAGGAAAAACTATCTTTGTTTGTTTTGCTTATTGAGAGTTTTAGGGCACTCGCAACTGGGTCATCATATAAGCGTCCAGGGGTAAGTAAGACATTAGGCTAGTTAAAAGAACAGCCAGACTTTGACCCTGCTAGGGATATTTCACAGAGAAATAATTTACAAGGAAACAAAATATCATCTCTCAAAAAAGGTGACAAAAAGATGATTTGCAATTAGCAGGAAAAAATATCTCTTCCCACAATCACAAAGCAGGACACACAAACAGATGATGGCTACCGCCCACATCATGCACTATTGTGGTCCGGGGAGATCCAGGATATTCTACCGCCCTTTGTGTACAAAAGTACTCAGTCCTTCTAGATAGCAAGTGACCCTGTAGTTAGGTACCTACCACTCACAGTATAAAACATGGGGGATGACCATAAGTCTGTTACTGTTAGGACGACAGGACCTAGTCGAAAATGGGGGCGTGCGTCAGACAGGATCTGCCTTTGTTTTTTTTTATCGGGCGTACCACAGACTAAATATGTCAGTCTCTCCCTGCCCAGCAAATAGACCCAAGCAATCCGGAGCATAGGTACACACTTTGTAGTAAAGCAGCCTTCTCATATGATGGTGAACTAACTTACTTCAAGTCTTCAGAGACACCATGCTCTGTCTCTCTTTCTTCAATGTCATTATCAGGGATTCGCTTCAAGCTGGTACTGGTATGAATGTTGCTCCTATTGCTTACATGACTGCCATGCTGTCTTTATTGGCAGTCTGAGTCAGGTAAGCAATAGAAGCAACATGAAGTTTTTATCAAGATCTGAAGCAACTCACACTTACACACTTACAATGTGTTTGTTGCTGATCTTTAATAAAATACATTTTTGCGGGCGCCTCTGGTAGTCGCTTTTTCTGTTTCTTCTCTTTTGGCTTCACCTGTCTACTTACTTTTTCCAGCACTCTCTCCAGTGCTTCCTAGCAAGCATACACACACAGCTGTTTTGTATCTGTTAGCTCAGTCTTCGTCATGCCTGTCGTCCTAACAGACTTATGGTCATCCCCGATGTTTTTGCACTATGGTACATGACTACAGGGTCACTTTCTATCTAGACGGACTGAGTACTTTTGTACACAAAGGGCGGTAGAATATCCTGGGTATCCCTGGACCACAATAGTGCATGATGTGGGCGGTGACCATTATCTGTTTGCTTGTCCTGCTTTGTTATTGTGGGAGGTGATTTTTTTTCCTGTAAATCATCTCTTTATCACCTTTTTTGAGTGATGATATTTTTTCCATTGTTCTTTTAACTAGCCTATCATCTTACGTACTCCTGGGCGCTTATGTGACCATAGTAGTTGCAAGCGCCCTAAAACTCTCAATAAACAAACAAACAAAAGCTGGTAAGAAGATAGTGGAGGCCACAGATCTCTCTCCCTTAATGTGCCCTCTGAAGAAAAAAAGATGCCTCATATCTGGCCTTAATCTGTTCGCAAATATTCGGCTCCATTTCCACATTAAATACATGTAAAGAAAAGATGTAGAGGAAAACCAAGAGTTCGTGGTTTAAAACGAAAATAACATGTTTTCATTATAATAACAATAACAAGGCGAGCCTAACAAAAGTTCTCTCTCTCTCACACACACACACACACACACACACACACGCACGCGCTGCGCGCGCGCAAACACACACATACGGAGGAACAAACAAAAACGCATACACGTACGTGGGCGCTTGAACTCTAACAAAAACACTCAAAACTTGAGGAACGTCCCTATTCCCAAAGATACTGAACACACCCATGTGCTTGTGTTTACATAGTGAAATGAAAACTAGGTCAGCGAGCAGCGATTTCACTTCTGGTTATTTTTAGTCTGTGGGCGTACTCAAGTTATAGCTCGGGTCTAGATAAACTTTTAATAATGTAAATAGAACATGGTTTTGTATTCTAGAATTTTTAATCGATGATGCAATGGGAAGATCAAGGTCTAGACTAAAACATTCATTTTCTCCACGTCATTCTCTGAATCTGTTGAGAAATGGGCTGAACATGAGTCGACCAATCGCATTCGGTCTTTCAAATGGCCTCACCATCATACCACCCATAATTTCCTTTCCCAATTGATCTATTTGATTCCGCATAAGAATGTTTTGTTGACGCGTAGAGGGGCTGAGCAAATTTAAACGGTAAGATTGATTGTATTGGTTTTACAGTGCTCAAGCTTCCTATTAAGAGAAAGGCAGATAAAAATCCACTCTTAATATTTAGATATCTGTTCAGAAGCATTATCATCACCGCTGAAATGTGCTTGTGCACAGTGCGCAGATAGATACGTCTGACCGAGTTTTCTTTTGTTGATAGCAAAGCCAAAACAAAAACAAAAACAAAGCCTGCCAGCCAGCCAGCCAACCAGCAAGGAAACTAACGGGAAAACATTACGTTGAGGAAAGACATACAACAATCCAAACTACGGTATCTCATTTTGGTAAGTGATTTTGATTTTCCAAAATATAAAGATAAATCTAGATCTAGATTAGACTAATCTAATGAATTGTGAATTCTTCATCAGGAAGTCCTTTTCATTGACTTGGGTTTTACTTCTTCGGTGGAAACCCTGTGTTTGTCTCAGTAGGGAATGTAGTCTACCGAGAGGGTCTTGGCCTTGAGACCTCTTGACATATATTTGTATGTATGTTTAATTAAGATTTAGATAGTCTACACTAGAAGAACATTTCTCTGCTCTTTTTGCAATGCTTGGTAAGTGACAGTCTCAAGTCCGTATGGATAGTCAACACACATCTATCTCTAGTCGTCTATCTTGTTCTCTGCCAGAAAACCCTACAAATGAAACTTCTTCAAATATTGCTTAAAAACACTTAACCTGTTCTAAAAACTATATAGATACATATTGTTTTTCCATCCATTGTAATTTGTAGTCTGTTCAATTCAAGTTACACTATAAAAATTGTTCCATATGTGGGTGGGGCGAGCTGGGATTGCTCCTAATCCGTAGTACAAATATCACCATAACCATGCACGGTGCTGGCTGGTATTGCTTCTAATCTGTATGCGCAGTCCAAATATCAGAATCGTGTATCCTGAGGGTTAAGGTGAGGTCTTCGCCAAGTGTACAAGAATCGGTGGCCTATTATTATTATCATAAAATTAGAATGTGGATTTATCTCCATTTACTGGCATCCAATGTTTCTTAAACTAAAAGTGTGATACATTTCTAAGAGTCCTTTAAAGCTTTGTGGTCTAGAGGAATTGGTAGATTAAAGTAGACAATTGACAATGAATACAACTCACTGGCTAGGCCTCATGTCAATTGCAAATTACCCAATGACACTATGATCTCATGGGCTATTACTATTACCCGTTCAACTCCTGAGTGAACTAATTAAGGTATTCAGAGTAAAACTTTTCCCCCAAAGAAAAACAGAACAGTCTTTTTTTATGGAATTGAGTCCTGCACCTCACAGTGCTACTCACTGTAGGCTCAGCTGCTGTTCCTTCCATTATTTTAATAGTTCTTGATTTTTTTTTCCAGAACTTTTTATCTGATATTATTCTTTCTTCACAGAATCTCTACTAACTTCTACTGCCGAGATGGCATTACTAAAATGTCATTCTGGTATTCGAGGGATACCCAATCAGTCTTGTGCATTGCTATATGCAAACTCTTCAACTTCCGACTGTGGTTGTCGTCGGGCAGGATCTTTTTCGTCTACCATTTCCAAAGGTGCTTCAACAGTCACCAATGCCATCAAGAGACATACAACCAATAGTCAAACTCAAACCGAAAACTCAAACAATAGTAATAATACTACAGAAAAACAGACAGTTAAGAATCTGAAATCAAGACTTCTCCACTTGTCTCAACTGAGAATAAATGTTCCCGATAAAATTGCAAATGTGAATAAATTTATCACAGGCACCTCTCGGAAAATTATCAATGCCAGACTCAGTAATTTCAACAACAGTAACTCTTCTAATAAAACAGATGTAGAAGACGAATCTTCAGTATATTCTTTAGAAAAAACAATCACAAAAATGAATCAAAGTGTTTTGTCATTTTATGATCCCACCTATGTAAATGAAACTGTATATGAAGCAAGACCCAATGTTCAGACAACTCAGATTGTGGAAAGAACAGAAATTCTTGATGATGACCTTGCCAATGCCCCTCGCCAAGCACCTCCATCAACCTCCAGATCTTTGTTTCCTTCCGTTCCTGCAACACTTGAAATGCGGAGACGAAAAGCTAAAGAGAGACGAGTAGAGAAGATATCCAGGTTATCTTTAGAATCCAGAACCAAAGCTCTTGTACAAGGCCTCTTGTCTGCTTTCTCCATCATGTCCCGCATTTCTCGTTTGGAAGAGCTTAGCGAACACCTGATTGCCCATCCAGAGTGTGTTTGGGAGGCATCCAACGTAAGTGTTTTGCCTTTTCTCTTATTAGTTTTCATATGGCAGGAAAAGAGAGATCTCATATTGTAACTATATGTAATTGTAATCAGATGAAAAAGATAATTAATGTATTGTTAATCTTTCTCCAACCTCTTAATTTTTTATAAAACCTTTGCTTATGATGAATGAAGATGTGCAACATCCTATCAGACAGTGGCAGAAATAGCCGCAATGTAATCTAAGTGTGTAGTTTCACAAGTTTGATGTCAGTCATATTTAATAATGAATCTGCAACCCCCAAAAAGAGGCATTCAAAGCTATTCTCTCACTGGCCATATATTACCTGAGGAGGACTCTTTTGTCCATTGTTTATTGAAAAATTCACCAAAAATATTATATTTCATTCACACAAATCTTTCACACATAAATCAAAAAGTTTTTGCAACTTTTTTTAAATCAATTTTTGAAAACTGCTATTTTTTTGTGATTCTCAAAAATTTGAAATTCTTGATTCATGACCTAAATATGGCTTGGAAAACATAACAGTCAAGGTGGGAAAAATATTTGCTGTTTGCCAATTTTCAGTTTCGGTATCAAAGAAAGTAGCTTTCAGTCCGAGGATGAAAGAAAAAAGAATTTCAGTCCAACTTTCAACAAACTTATTATGAACCAAAATAAAGGGTAGAACTAACATACAAGACAAACGCCCTTTATGTAGGCACTTTATTAGTTACATTACGCAACGCCGAGGGGTGGTACATTTGTCTAAGCTGACAAAGCATAGATGCACCGTAAGCTAAATCCGAGAATCAGTAAGTATATTTTGAAATTCTATCAATTAGAAACCTACATACTATACCCTAGAAATAGACACTGTGCTGTGATTATTATTCTCTTTTCTGAATTCACAGTTCATTTTTATTTTAGATGAAAATGCTTTGCAATTGATATATCGCAGACACAAATTACAATGAGGACAGAGAGCTTTGATTGATAAAATTACTTAAGTCAGGCTGCTTCCTTTTTTTTTCTTTTAAATTTAAATTTCATTCTTTTTTCTTCATATTGTTTCTCATGAAACAGGAAAATATTGTGCCAATCCTTCAGCAGCTGGCATCCTCCCATGACAAACACCTGAAGGGCATGGCCAACCAGTGTCTTAGCCTAATGGGTTTTGTGAAGCCTTTGAAATCTCCCGGTATTCGTATCCTCTCCATCGATGGTGGAGGTACCAGGTATGTCAACCATAATAAGAATAATGATGATTTAGAAATAGCATTTGTTTAGCACACAATCAAGGCAAGGTCGTAAGAATTTTGATACAACAGGAGCAGCAAGAATAAAAATTAATGACAGTAACATAATCATTACTAGCACAACATGTGCTGATGTTAAGACAAGGTTTTAGCAAAAATAGTGGTAAAACTATTAGAGCAATCCCTTGTTTCCTGTACTGTTATAATTAAGATGTTCATATTGATTCTTTAATGATCATGATAAATAACAAAAATGATAATGATGGTGATTATGATAGAATGAACATTTTGACGTCTTCATCAAATTCTTTTGTTTCAGAGGACTGGTAGCAATTGAATTTTTAAAAGCGCTTGAAAAACAGACGGGAAAGAAGACGCACGAACTGTTTGACTATGTGTGTGGAGTGAGCACTGGTGCTCTTGTGGCAGCCATTATATGCCTGTACAAATTGTCCCTGGAGGAGTGTGAACAGCTATACAAACGCTTTTCCATCAAAACTTTCACACGAAACCGGGTGGTGGGAACGACAAAACTTGTTTGGAAATACGGATTTTATGACACCGAGATTTGGGAGCAAATATTACGGTAGGTAGGATTTATATCTATATTTCTGTCTTGTTTGGAAATATGTATAATGTTGAATATCAGTTTTAACCCTGTCACAGCGAGTTATGATTTTAACCCAACTGAAACATGCAAAATCTTGAAAATGCAGGTGTTCTTTTATCAGATAAATCAGATTTCAGTGAACTGACATATGCAAAAAGCCTAAAATTCAGGCTTTTGGCATATATGTCAGTTCACTGAAATCTGCTTTATCTTGTATAAAGACAGGCAAATTTTAAAGATTTTGGCGTAATTAGCATTGGAAGTGTTTTCATTCTTAGATATTTGACCATTTGAAGTAGCAATAGTTTAAATTATTTTTTTTTATTAGAATTTTTGACATATTGAAGTTTTTACTATGGTACAAATTTTAGACTGCAGGTTCCTATCAATGTGACAATTTGTCTGATTTTGATCCATTTTTTCTGTGAATGGCAGTTTTGGAGGGTTTTTTTAATTGATGAAAGTTACATTTGAAATTAAGAAAGAGTTCAAATTCAGTTGTTAAAAAGTGATAATTTGGTAATGGTGGCTGTGGTACGCCCATGTGGCAACAGTACTTGTGGCCAAAAATAACCAATCAAGGAGCCAGAAGACAAACTTTCGATCAACGGAAAATAGCAGGTGAACAGCTTTGATGGTGTTAAGGAATAAGACATTTTTGGTCTTGCTATTTTGAATTAAGTCTTACAGCAATGCATTTAATGATGACATTACTATAAAAAAAAAAAATTCTTTTTTTATGTCTGGTATAATAATGATATTCAAAGCAAGCTTCAACAACAGATGTCTAAATCTAAATCTTTCTTTTAATTTTTTGGTTCGTAGGAAAGAAATGGGAAGTGCACCATTCATCGAGTTCTCCCGAGATCCGGAAGTGCCCAGAATGGCTGTGGTGTCTGCCCTGGTCACCCCGTCTCGAATGACCAATCATATGTTCCGTACATACAACTTGCCACCTGGCATGAAGTCTCAATACCAGGGCCACTGCAAGCACCGCATCTGGGAGGTTATACGAGCATCGTCAGCCGCCCCGGGATACTTTGAACCCTACACCCTAGGGGAGGATGTCCATGAGGTGAGGCTATGTATGAGTGTCAGATTCTCTCAAAGATTGCAAATTGTAGTAATTAGAAATTCAAGCTATGTATCCCTCGGCACAGCCAAATATAATAGTAATAGGCGAAGGGAGAGAGAAAAAGGATAGGGGGTCGAAGGTTAGTAAGACATAATGATTACATTGTTTGCACAACGTTCTTTCACCTTCTTAACCCCCGGCTGTATAGAATTCTTTATCTCTTCCAAGACAGAAAACTGTAAAAACTTTCTCATCATTCAAGAAACACTTCATGATTGAACTTTATCGCTCTTTTTTTCCTTTAGTATTTATCAATGGTCTTTTCACCTGATGTATTAACCCTAGCTGAATTTGATGAATGACTGAATGAGTGAATTAAGGGTGTTCTATTGTAAAGTGCCCCCAAGCATCACAGATGGAAATTGGTGCCATATAATTAATTTCTACATTTATATAATTTACATTTAACCTTTTTTTTTCTATCAGGACGGCGGCATATTGACCAACAACCCCACAGCTCTGGGCATCCACGAGAGCCGGCTACTGTGGGAAAACGAAAACTTACACTGCGTTGTGTCGCTGGGGACAGGGCGGTACGAGACCAAAGGCGTGTCACCTGCCAAGCTGTCTCTCAAGAGACGAATCTCCACTATTGTCGACAGTGCTTGTGACACTGAAGGTCAGTCATGGTCACAGTTTATCTTTCTCTCATTTGTCTTTAAGTATAATATTGAAAATGATAACAAGGTACACGTTATCTTTTTCCTTTTCCAATTGGTACTCATTTTATCACATGTTTCCCTTTTCCATTTTCATCCAGTTTAGCAACTTGTCCAAAGTTGTTAGCATCTAAATCTTTGTTCACTAATGATAGCCTATCTCTTCTGTTTGTTCTTTGTGGAATCTCATTTGTCACTGGTTCGAAGACTAAATATGGTATCCCTATCATTTTTCTTAGGCAGGTACAACAAAAAGCATTTCATTTATTTATTTCTGTTCCATATATAATCCATGTCTCGCTGCCTAAGAGTATTTTAGCTGTTCTAGTGGCTTGGTTTTGATTTAATCTTGTTTTCAAATGTTTATTGATGGACTCATTTTATCATACAATTCATTTGTTTAAGATGTATCGTTATGTTTATGTTGTGACAACAAATCATTATAACTCTCCCTTTACTTTTATTTTTATATTTCATTTCAGCGGTGCACCACACCCTTCAAGACCTGCTTCCTGCCAACACCTACTACCGTTTCAACCCTTACATGTCTGAAGAGTTCTTTTTGGATGAAATACGCACAGAGAAAATGGAGCTGATGCAGCATGATTCTCGTTTGTACACTCGGAGAAACAACTACAAGCTTAAAGCAGTGGCCCAGAAACTGACGGAGAGGCGTAAACCACAGCAAGTTGCTTATGACTGGATGAAAAAAATGGCAGGTTCAGTGTACCGGTAATATTCTGTACCAGGAATTGAAGTGGGAGATTGAAAAAGTACATTTCAGTGGACACTGGTTTTAAATAAACTCCCTTGATGAACAAAGATTTTAAGTCGGGTCTGAACAAGGTGTCATGTTTTCATGCAAACTGGAAAAGAGAGTACAATAAGTTTTTAAAGCATTTCATTTCATCAAATTTCATTGGAGTATTTTTAATCAACGCAAGCTCTTCTATCAATGTTTGTATTCTAAAAATACAAAGTGGAAAAGCAGATGTTTTTCCTTACAATACTGTTAAATTTAATTCCATCAACTTTATTAAGCCCTTACACAGGGCAATAGCAATTTCAACATTATTGGAAAAAAAATTGTAAAAGAATAATTACTAATATAAAGTGACAGAAGAGGAAAGAAAAAGCAGCAACACACACAGACATCTTTCTCTCTCTTGCTCATTATCTATCGCTCTCTGTTTATGAATTGTTTTGCATTTTAGAGTTTGATGGCGATTGGTATGAAGGATGATGATATTCTAGGATTTGTTTTGCACTTGCACTAGGACAACAAAAGCGTTTCCCAGAGGGTAAAAGCTCAAACACCATGTAAAGGGCATGCTTTCTATTTAGGGACCGTTCACAATTGACGTCAACCAATATGGGGGGAGGGGGGGGTCTGTCAAAAGTTGATGTCAACTATACTTACTACAGAGGATATGTGTATACAAATAATTTGGACAGCATTGTATAAAAATATATGTAAACAAAAATGTGAATG
>JAUEKZ010189543.1:0-12465 GCA_031471865.1 Melibe leonina | reverse complement strand
AGTAATGAGATTGAAACAAGAATCCGCAGGTTAGATTATAAAATACACACGCACACACACAAATACACACACACACAAACAGTCGTGAAAAGATCAAAGCCGTTCTGGAATTAATTCTACCACCAACCAACGCATCCGAAATACGCAGCTTACTCAGGATTATCAACCTCTGCGGCGCCCATTACATTCAACACTACGCATCACTCACCCATGAGCTACGACAAATGACAAAAAAGAATGTTCCATGGTCCATGGGAGTGGACAGAAAAGCACGAGAAAGCATTCTCTTTGCTAAAATCTGCACTGAGTAAACCAGTCACACTAGCCTACTTTGACCAAAAGAAGCAAGTGGACGCCTTCACAGATGGCAGTCCTGTAGGAATATCTGCAGTGCTTGTTCAAGAAGATCACATCATACAATTCGCGAGCCGGCCACTCACTTCAACTGAACAGAGGTACTCCCAAACAGAACGCGAAGCCTTCGCAAAGGGAATACTTCCATATTCATATATTCGGTTCTTCGTTCATGGTTCATACCGACAACAAGCCACTCGTGGCAATTTTTAACCCTTTCACTGCTAAGGACACCAAACTCTTTCAAGATTTTGATTATTCGGTTGGGTTTCAATCAGACCTCGCTGTGAAAGGGTTAACAATTCTAAATCCAGGCCGTCCACACGGATGGAACGTCGGGTATTGCGTATGCAACCAAATGAAGTCATAGTCTTCTATGGACTACGGTTTGATAATCCTGCCGACTTCTTAAATGGTCACCCAATCAAACAGTCTCAAAGTGGGTGAGAACAAACAATAGCTGGAGAAAACTATGACCACATGCAACCGCTAAAGACTCGACTCTCATGACCACCATTACTTCAATCACGACCAACACTTGGTTCAAAAGAGACACAGAGGTTGACGAAAAGCTTCGACATATCCTCTGCCTCTATCGCTGGGAACTTTCCATCGCATACACATTTCCCGTCATCTTGAAAGGGGAAGTAAACGTAAAGGGGAGTCCTGAATAGCGCTGATATCCACGAATTGTGCTAATTGCGCATCACACTTCTTACTTTTCCAGGCCAACAGCAAAACATTGAAACATAAGACAAGACAAGCGACTGTATGATCTAGAAAATGGTAGGCCTTCTGAAGGCTGGAGAAGTTTTTGACGATCTAAAATGCACAATAAAGTTGTTCTTCTGTTTCTTTCTGTCTATACTTTGTTTTGTTTTTGCCTTTGTTGTTGTTATGTTGCTGCGAAATCTGACAACAACCATTTTGAAAACTCGTTTGAGCCACAGCCGATCACTTTCATTGTATACAATGTCAATTTTGATGATCATACGTCTCAATTGACTGCTTTAAAAAAAATATATTTATGAGATGTTTTTTCTAAGTGATGAATAAATGAAACTTAATCTTTGGCTGCAAGAAAGTGCAATTATTCTTGGTCTATCTTGTTGCAACTTCATGGATGACAGAATTATCTTTTCAACTTTTTATCTATTAACCAAAAAAAGAGACACAAAATCTTTTCGCTTTGAAGCCAACTGTTCGGTTTGCATCCATTTCTTCCGACTTGAGAGAAAACCCATTCAATAGTGACGTTTCAGCAAAGTCCTTAACAAGGAAAATTCAGAAATTCGTGAAAATGTACAAGAAAAATCCGAAATAATGCTGTTTCCCTGTGATCGGAAAACAACGCATCTGATCGTGACGTCATGTTCGGTTACATTCGTGTCGACAGAGAGCAACAAGAAAATAAAAATGGCGACTCAGGACAGAAGTCCGTCGCTACTTATTGGTCAACAGTGGTCCGCATGGACCGAACTGTTGTCCACTATTGACAAAAAAGGTAAGTCGAGAGGTTAACATTCTTATTTAATGTCGATTTTGTGTCATAGATGTGTTCATATGTCCCGATGGGGTGCTGTGATTGCTCCTTGTTTACTGGGCTTGTTTGGTCAGGACGTCTCTTATTCACCGCGTACACAATCGAACTTCACGACTATTATGAGAAATAAGATGGACATTGCCAAGCCCTGTTGGTCAGCTAAACCCATGGAACATCGTGAAATGTTAGCTTTATTCGAAAATTTACCATTTCCATTCCCATGCAGGCTGAAAATGAAAAATTTCCATTCATTTTCATCCGAGATTCTCACCAGTTCCTTGTTTTCTACAACCGAAGTCCTGTTCCTTTGATGTCCCCAGTCATGTAGTCTTGAGTCTCATCATACAACACCCAAAGCACACCTTTCCTTTTTGTTGATAACATTATATTTTCAAATGCAATAAATTTGAAATGCTCATACTTTTATTTGAACCATTCAAAGGCATGCACTGGAATTGCACTTAACATTCTAAGCCTAATTTGAAGTGATGGCATTTGAAAAGTATAGCAGATGAGTCCAGACTAGCCTAGACTAGACTAGACTATAAAAACCGCTCTTTCTATATTGTTGATCTTGAAATGTCTTTGACTGTCAAATGAAATAAAGCTCATGAGGTTCAGTAGAAGAATGCCTTTATACTTCTTTCGTTTATATTTTTGGTGTTATCACAAAGGAGGCTAGATACAAACATATAGACTAGTCTAGTTTTTCTGAAACATCATTTTGATTTGTTAAAATAAATGTTCACCAACTTAATGACATTTTAACAGACAGATATTTTGTTTGAATATTAAATTGCTTGTCAATGGTTTGATTCTCATTGAAAGAAGTTAAGTAAAATAATAAGAGTACGATTTGAATTTGTTTCAGACTCAGACGATGACAAATACTCTACAGAGAAAAGTTCCAGTGACAGTATGAAACTTGGAAAACATGGTAAGTTATAATATATGCTTGTTATTTTATATGCTTGTTTGATGTCTTGTTAATAATTTCAAGAATGTTGAAGTGAGTGCAACAATTTTATTCACTGATCAATGTGCAACTTTTTGTCTTTTTTTCCCCCTCTTCTTTTTTGTCAATTAATATAATGAAACTTTTTATTCCTCAGATATGGGTCTTTTTGGCTTTTGCCCTGCCAGAGATGAATTTACTTTGGTTGTTTGTGAGAAGTGCAATCTTTTGATCAAGCCCCAAGCCTTAAAACAACACATAGGTATGTGGTCTTGTCTTCATAAGTTAATATAAAATTAATAAATTTTTTTCTCTTTTGTCCGCTACTTTTACTACTTATTTAGGTTAATGTTGTTTAGCATCAAAACTTTTATAAATTCCTATTTTTGATTCGAGGAAAAAGTAGTTGAAAATTTTAAGAACTTGAAAAGTTGGATTTTTATGTGAATATATATGGAGATGTTTTTAGAGATAATATAAGCGTTTGGTGTCTATGATAGTGAGAGATAATTTTGGCAGAGATGGATGCACAGGGGCCTTTTTGTAGTAACATCAAATGATGTAGATTTCTGATTGACTAATATGACCCACTTTTTCTTATAGTGGGAGACCAAATATCAGGCCCATTTTTTTTCTGAAGTACTTCAATTTGTAAGCCTGATAAGGCTCTTTTTCTGGCTTAAATCGTGACAACCAATGAAAGAAAGAGTAATATATTTTTTGTTTTTGTTGCACTTCTGTGGTTTTATAAATAGAAGTGGATATTTCAGTGCGGAGGCATGTAATTTGAGCTACCCATAATCTCTTCTCTTGAATTCCACAATTTTTAAATCAGTTATATTCTATACAGAATTTTTAATGGGATATATCACACCATTTAGGAAAACAGGTCAGAGAATCATATGACGTTGAAACACTCCTTGAGTTAAAAGAAAGATTTTCAATGACGGATGTTGCACAATGTGCACATTGATTCTGGCAACTTCTTGTTTGTTTGTTTGTTTATTAAGAGTTTTAGGGCGCCTGCTCCGTAACAGTTTAAGCATTGATATAAGGCTATTTTTCAAAATATAAAAATGGCTGGAAACAAGGGTTTTTTATTTTTATGAATGATTCTAGCTTTATGATATCATTTTTCATTAATTGATAGAAAATTATCAATTAAACTTTTAAAATTTTTACTGTTCAAGCATTTTAATGATATGAAAAGTTATTTCGAACAATTTATGTATCTTTTTTTTCTATACAGGTCTTCCACTTTTAGATAAAAATTGATTTTGTATAAAATGGTTGTTTACAGATGGATTTTCACAATTCAAAGTGTCTTTTTTTTTAATCTCTACAAGGCTGAATGGTCAAAATTACTCTGTACACATTTAAAATTTTAGATTGACATTGCTACCTTTTCATTTTGATATAACTTAAGATTTTTCAAGTTTCAATCATTGCTGAGAAGATCCTTTTCACGCTTTTAACTGGTCAAGGCAGCAAGCACAGCTCGGGCCGATTTCATGATGCAAGACTAAAGCTTAATCTGAGACTGTGGTTCAGGCTTAAATTTTAAATGATGCTAGTTTTCAGCGTGGAATGTATGTTTTTAAGCCACACAGTTTTGTTTGATATTCCACAAATTTGTTTGAATCCTTAGTTTGGAACATTTACCTTGCATAGGGTTCTAGCCATTTAACTATTTAGTTTTAGCCCAAGAAGATAAACAGGGACTCTCACTCTTTTCTTACATGAAGGGAGAAAACTTGCAAGGAATATATTTAAAGCTTGATTTGAATTTAGACAAAATTATTCAATTTCTTCAAATAAAAGATTAGAAGAGAGGTTGCAGTTTGAGATCTGGTTCTTTTAATGCACTAAGCAGCATGTGTGAGGAGGCACAGGACACTTACACTAGAAATAGAGTGCAACTTTGCTCCAGGAGATGTATTGTTTGAATAGGTTAGAAAAGGCATGATGGAAGTGTTCTCAATGTTAGTTATGTTACTTAAACGTAATACATCCAACTGTCCAAAATATATAAAAGAAAAATGCTATAAAATATTTGTAAAACCTATACTTGATTATGGTTGCACGGTTTGGGATCCACACTGTAAAAATCAAATCGAACAAAAATTGATAAAGTGCAAAAGAATGCTACTCGATATGTAACTAATAATTACTCCTTTATCACAGGCTCAACAAATATCAATATGAAGAACTTAGGATGGTTACCGCTCCAAGAGGAGGAAGCAAGGACTAAGATAACAATATTTTACAAAGGGCTAAACAGACTTATAGAAATCCCAATTGACCAATACCAGCGGAGTTTGAATCAGGGACAAACTAGTCAATCAGGCTATGAGATGTTTAATCTACCTCGATCTAATATTGATAGTCATCTTCATTCCTACTTTCCTAGCTCTATAAGGTTATGGAACAGCTTGCCCTAACCGCAAAGCTTATGAACAGCATCAAAAGCTTTAAAAATACGCTTCATCATATAACTTTAAGAAAGACCCTATAAGTTGTTGCATTAAACTAAAAAACAAGAAAGAAAATAATAAAAACGCTTTAAGAGTTTAAGAGGTCTGAAAGCGACCACTTTGAAATGCGCATTGGCAATAATACTCGGCCCAGCCGAGTCAGTCAGTTAATTGGAAGAAGACATATTTATTTGGTAATAATAGTGAAGTGTAGACAACTCATTTTTGCAAGATTTCCAATAGGCTTACTATGAATAGATGAGTCTTGGCCTTTCTGTCCATAACAAGAGTTACATCATGCAGCATGTCTTATTTCAAGAGCTTCAAACATACTGACCAAGCCATGGAGTCAGATTTTGTAACTTTCTCTTTAAAGATGTGCTTAAAGAGGATATTATGAAACCGATACACCCTTACCCAAATGCATTAGTCGTGTTTAAAACATGATAGAAAATTAAATAAATCTCTGGATTAAGTTAAATGCTTTACCAGCTGCTACCTAAACTGAATTGAAGTAGGAATTTTCAAGTTTGTCAGGACAGTTGATGTCTTCTCTTCATGTATTGTGTAATGAGTGATATTTTGTTAAACTCATTTGAGGCCTTGTGGTGCTACATGAAAGTAAACAAATTTGTGGTTTCCATAAAGCAAATTTTGTATGTTTTTTAGAATCTCGCCATGGTCCAACCAACTTGAGCAGTCTGGGTAATGTGCCAGCATCTGCCCTCAATTCAGAGCTTGGCAAGAAGTTATTGATGCCAGAGCCACTCAAGACGTCTACAGCCGTGACCTCCAGCATCAGCACCATCTCCAGTCACCGGTCATCTGCAACTGCCGCCAAATTGAGTTCCTCCGGTCGCCCACCTACAAAAGCCAGCTTGAAGCAAATCCCATCCTCTGTGCAAGATGCCCCGGCTCCTCGTTTGGGCGTCAGCATGAAAATTAGCCCGGTCAAAGCAGTTAAGCCTGGTAACAGAATTTCTCCAGCCTCTTCCAATGCTTCAGGCAAGAGCAAAGCTATTTCCTCAAATCCTGTGGTGAAGGTTGAAAAACTGCCAGAGCGATTACCTCCCCCTGCCTCCTCTGCGGCCGCTGCGTTGGATGTGGCTGCCTCCTCCTCCTTGTCCACATTGTCATCTTCCATGTCGGAGAGCAAACCGTCTTCAACAACATCCACTTTGCCTATCTTTGGCAAATCTGAAAGCTCTAAGATATCAACTTTGGTGAACGGCTCCCTCAAAACTGCTGTGTCTCTGACCACGCCGTCATCTCTTACCTTTTCCTCCCTGTTCAACATGTCCGCTGCGGCACCGTCATCGCTAGTGGTGACCACCAAAACGTCAACCGACACGCCCATCAGTTCCCGCAGTCTTTCCTCCCTGGTGACCATGTCCACCATCACCAAGCCCATCATGATTGCACCCGTCATGACGGTCACCTCATCCACAGTCTCTCAGTTCTCACAAAAACCCACCACCTCAACCACATCCACCAGTGCTAAAAGCTCAAAATTGCCAAAAGACCAAAGAAAATTTCTCCCTTGTAAAGGTATAGTAATCAGTTCTTACCCAGAAGTTTTTTGGTATATGTATTTATGAATGAAATTGTGGGGAAGTGTTCACTTTTGTATTCTTTGGCAAGAAATCTTTGCATGTCGTATCATAATACAATACATGTTTCTCTTTTTGTTTAAACGTGGTATAAGGTTATATCTTCAGTAACATTGAGATGTGGATTTTGTTTAACCCATCAGTTTTTGACTGAAAAATAAGTATTTGTGCGTCTTTTTTTTTCTTTTAATGAAACAATCATTCTTCAGCCATCACACAAGCAATTCCAAAGAATAAAAACTGGGGAGAATGTCTCTTTTTATGTAATGTTTCCTTTCTCCTTGTTAGATCGTGAGTATGATGCCAACAAGCACTGCGGCGTAAAAGCAGAGAATGGCAAATCATGCACACGCTCTCTCACCTGCAAGGTAAGAAGGAGAGCAAAGGGTTTGAGCACAAACTATATATTTAATTTAGATCATACCTTTTGATGACAGTATGATATGCTGTCAGGATTGTTAATGGTTGCTTTAAAAGTGGCATTTTTTTTTTTTAAGTTTCTTTTCTTTACTTGTGCCTCATGATTCCTGAGTGAGACATATAAAGGCGTTGTGTCAAGATAATGTTATAAATTTGTTAAACTATTTGCCATTTTTGTGATATAGAAAAAAATTGGCTTCACTTAGATTGAATTTTGAAACTGGTAAGGCCTAATGTTGACCATAAGTAATTTTGATAAACACCTGATAAGAACATCTCCTGTGTAGAAATTTGTGATAAGTTGATTGAAGATATTGGAACATAAATTTATCATCCTCATCTCCCTCTCCCCCCAGACCCATGGCTTGTCATTGAGACGAGCTGTAGTTGGGCGGTGCAAACCGTTTGATGACTTGCTCAAAGAACACAAGGCTGCTAAGGACGCCCTGCTGAAAGCCAAGGCTGAGAGTCAAGGCAGCGACGCTGGAGCCACATCAAACCGCATTCTAGTCTCCCCGTCCGCTGGGCAGTCTAAGAGTGCCCAAAGGCAGATGGCGGCAGTGGCTGTGAAAGATGCCAAGATGGCTGCTTCGGGGATTGCCCTCAAACAGGCAATTGTTGCTGGCAGCTTCTCCACACCTGCAACTTCAAATTCTCCACAACTTAAGGTGTCACGAGAACATACAAATATATTTAAGAGGTGAGTGATATAAAATTGTTTCATTAATGTTTGGTGGCGCTGTTTTTCTTAAACCCCTCTTAGTTTGTCTTGGAAAGCAAGTTGACTTTATGCGGTTCTCCTTCTTGAAACATTAATGTCATCGCAGTGATTAATGGGATAAAGACTATTTATTTGATCATTCTTTTTGTTTTTGCAAAGAGCATTCCATAGAATTTTTTTTCATATTTTAGATAATGTAATTATTTTTTCAGAAAAAGTTTATAGCAAAAGTAAATTATTATAATTACAAATTGCTTTGTTGACAAGTAAAACTTGCCTATGACCGTCAGGCGTTAACATGCATCAAATGATAAAAATTCTGGTCGTCATTGAGGATGGTTTCGATCGGCAGGCTATCTCTTGTTGAAGGATGCAGTGGCAGGTCCCAGGGTGGAATCACTCTCTGTCCTTTTTACTACTTTTCTATTTTCCTGCTTTGTTTGACAGTCTCTCATCGTTGTTCTATGTCTTGCTCATAGGTGATTCAGATACCTCTTATAACTGTTTCACCTGATCAGTACAATATTTTATATGGTACCTTTCCTCTTTAGTTAAAAAGGCATTTTCAATGGAAAATTTGTATGAAAAATGGTGGTGAATGATTGAATGGGGTGTTGGTTATGAATTAATATTGTGATGTCACAAATCAACCAATATATATTCAAACCTGCCTAGAACTGGTGCAGGTCATCCCATGGGTAGTCCAATTTTGCTCTTGACAGATGTGTGCACACTGATTTTAAGGTCATTTTTCCAAAGCAGTATTTCACATGTCATGTATATTCTACAATTGGGTGTCATTATAAAAATAATTTCTTCACCTTTCTATTAATGGTAATTAAAACTGTATAATCAAGTTAAATGGGTGTATAAATATATATGCATATGTTTTCCAATTGCAGGTTCACCCCCACTGCCGTTCTGCCACAAGCTGTGACCATCAAGGAGGAGCCAGTACCCAAGCAGAGCGTGTACGCCAAGCAGGGTGTGTCATCCTCTGGGGACATGCCGGCCACGGAGCAGCGAGACCCCAGCTTCCTTCCCCACCACCCCAGGCCCATGGCGGTGAGTCTGATGGATAGTGCCCCTCTCTTCTACACCTTTGTCCAACCAAGCAGATTTTGTATTAGTTGTGGCTTTTCTTAGTCCCATGCTCTTCTGACTGAAAGATCAGGAGCCAAGTCCTGATTCATAAAGCATATGTGGCACAGTATGGCAGGTTGATATTTTCTTCCTTGCAGCCCTTACATTCATGAAGTCTAAACAGACCTACCTTCCCATCAATTGCTTTGTTAACATTATCAGGTAAACAAGTTCTGTCATGGTTTTGAATTTGTGCCAAATGACAAGGATTTAGAGCTGGACAAATGTCAGATGCTCTTCTGACTAGACAATATGGCAATACTTGTTTGAAAGTATTCTATAGAGTCATGTAGATTTCAGTATTTTTGTGCTTCTGGCAGGAATCTTATTTGTGGAGGTCCTTAGTGGTTACTACCAATAATAGATAGATGGTCCAACACTGGTTCTCAATGACCCCACGGACAAAACCCAATGCTTCAATTCTAATTGTATTGTATTTTTGCATATACTCCTCATTTCAAGGATTCCTTGTGTTGCAATCAGCAATCTCTGTCCAAGGAAGGACATGCATTGCCTTGTTGACTGTTTTTAAGGGATCTATGTGTCTATAAACATAGAGTATCATGTAGGGAGATATAACAGTCTAACCCTGATAATGGGTTGGATTATCTCTCTGTGGTAGCATGTTAACTAGAGAGCTCCATCCTTGATACAGCATAAAATGTAAAAAGTGCATTTAATAGGTAACAACCAACCAACCCTGTGAGAATGCGAGTTTGAGAATTACTTCTCTTTTTACTTTATACTGTGTAAATTTTACTGTGTGCATTTAGCTTGTGATGCTTGCCACCGGTCTCTACCTACAGTCTTCCTTTTTGTTGGTATGAATTTTCCTTTTTTTCCCCCTCCACCATTATTGACTAATGAATCCAGCCATAGCTTCTTAGGTGGACCTTATAGCAATTGGTCTTAATGTTAGATTTTTATCAGATGGATTTATATATTCTTTTGAACTTTTTTCCCCCCAGGTTTGCCAATTCGGTGCCAGACTGAATGATCGTAGCTGCTTCCTGTTCTCCCGTAAAACAGACTATGTGAGGGCAGCCGTGCAGAGTGCCCTGGAGCGACACCTCAACCCCCCGCCTCATAAGTAAACATACCACCCTCTCTTGTCCTGTCATGTCTCTTTTCCTAGCTGTTAGATTATAAAACAATATAGATGACCATGAAAAAGCTTCCCGGTAAAAGCTAATAACTAACAAAATAGTTAAGCATTGTTATTGTATGCCATCAATGAATTGGCATTTGTGGTGAATAAAATTGTTTTGTTTTTTTCATTTCCAGAAAACTTTGTGTGGAGTCCAAGCTGCCCAAGGAGGCCCAGCTGGAGATGAGTTCACAGGATCCGTACGAGTTCAACCTGAACGACACCAGTGGCAGCGGCAGTATTGGGGGGGTGGCTGGGGTTGCAGGGATAGGTGCAGTGGCTGTAGGCAGTGTGGGCAAGCCGGTCATCAAACCAAAATCAAAACTACCCTCATCTCCGGTGGCTGCATCTTTGTCCTCATCCTCCTCCTTGTCATCCTCTTTACATTCATCATTACCAATATTATCTGCTGGTAGTTCTGTTGCCTTCTCCTCAGTGAGTCTTTCATCAGCATTGTCATCATCATCGTTATCATCATCTGTGGTATCCTCCTTACCCTTGTCATCAACCTCCTTATCTTCATCTCCCTCTCTCACCGCCATCTACCCAGTGTCTCTCAATCAATCAATATCAAAAGCAGCCAGTCGCACAGCAGCCAGAAACCGGGATAGCCTTTCTGGCAAAAACACTGAATCAAACGCTTCCTCAGGAGTTGTCACCCCTGGTAAGAGGAAAAGAAGCGGGAGCAGCAGCGGTCCTACCAATGCCAGTAACAGCAGCAGCAACCCTAGTATATTAGTGGCGGCCGCCTCAGTCAACGGGCCCATCACCTCCAACTCTGCCATATCTATCACCAGCGCCGCATCAGGCATCACCCTCAACACTGTCGGGGAGCTATCCCAGCAGCACCTGGGCCTAACGGGGCTCATCACTTCCTCTGCCCTTAGCAACCACCAGACCAGAAATCTGATTGCGATTCCTAGTGTCAATCTAGCCAATGCCGCTGCCTCTCTAAATCAGGTTGGTTCCTCTGGTAAATTGAACTCAACATCAGCAGGTGTGACTGTGGGTGGAAACCTGCATAAAAACAACAGTGTGTACAAAGACATCAATCTTGTGTTAACGGGGATCGACTCCTCCTCTCTAGTCAACGGCCAGTATGTGAACATCACATCGGCCCAGCTGGCTGAACTGGCTGCCAGTCAAGGACAGACGCTTGTCCTCAACAATTTTTCTGCCAACAACAGCAGCACCACAGGCAACGTAGCAGCCTCAGGGCCAGCCCTCTCCGCCCAAACTCTGGCAGGTAATGTGTCTGTTGCGGCCGCAGCCCAGGGTTCCGGGAGTTCCAAACCCTCCAAGCGGAGCCGTTCACTTAGCTCTAGATCTCACCATTCCTCTGGCTCAGTGGGTTCTGCCTCAGCCAAAGCAGCAACTGTCAGCCACCCGCTGGAAGGTTTCAAGCTGATCCCCAGTAACAATGTGATTGGCCCTGCTTCTGCCATTCCTTCCAACACGGTGCTGATGGACAGTGCAGGGTTACAGCTCACTTCTGCACTGGCCCATGGTGCCAGCCCCACCCTGGTGGCCATAACAACCTCCTCTGCTGGTGCCACTGCCCACAACAACAACAACAATTTGTTAAACAATCAAGGTCAAGTCTTATGCGGGGTGAGTTTGATGTAAATTATGAAATGAAAACAGAATTGTAAAGGTATATATCTGTACATTTACTAATTTGTGTTTTGTTTTTGTCTTTCATTTGGGATGAAAATGGATGAGATATGATGTTACATTCTATTTCTGGTTTTCATATTCTCTCACCCATGCGTGTCCATTGTTCCAACCCCAATGTCCCAGCCTGCTCTCTCTTTTTTTTTTCAATTTGACACTTTTTTTTCTCATTTACATCTCATCCCTGTCTTGCTACCAGTAAGAAACAAAAAAGAAATATTTAGAAAAGGGACCTGGCCACCAGCACATGGCCGTATGCTTCAAGTGCCAAGCCATAGGTGCCTTGACATGCTGTAGTTTTGAAATACCTTTCTTGTTACTACTCAGAAAATGTTGTGGCTTTAGGCTTATGTATGTATGTATGTATGTATGTATGTATGTATGTATGTATGTATGTATGTATGTATGTATGTATGTATGTATG
>JAUEKZ010189532.1:0-10806 GCA_031471865.1 Melibe leonina | reverse complement strand
TTTTTTGTTCAAGTTGTTGGAATAAAGAAATACGCCCCCCCCCCCATTCCCACAAAACCACCAACAACAACAACAAAATTCTTAACGACAACTTTAAAAGCTTTTAAAAAAAAAATCTAAGGTGTGTGTCCACTGGTAGTGGTAGGTTTTAGGAATAGAAAAATAGAATGGAAAAGTCTTGGGTGTTTCCATTGGTGCAATTTTGGAATAGAAACACCCAAGCCTTTTCCATTCCGTTTTTCTATTCCCAAAACCTACCAGTAGACACACACATTAAGGTGGCAACTCCACTCTAGCCACTGTGCATTGTCACAATGTGGTGACGGGTCACATACACGTAAACCTCGTTATACAATATCGCCTACCGCCAACATCTACCTCTATAAGAGAGCATTTATTTACTTGCATGAAATAAATACTTCTCGTTACTTATACGTATACCGCCAACATAGTGTTTTCCCCACCCCTGGAAGTATAACGAGGTTTAACCCTTTTACTGCTAATGACTCTTAAGATTTGCCTGTTCTTATACTATACCAGATAAATCCGATTTAATTGAATTTCGTTTGTATCTGTTTGGAAGCACATGGGGCCGAATTCATGACGCAAGACTAAAGCTTAGTCCGAGACTATGTTCTATGAATGAATTTCAGGCTTTTGGCATACATCAGTTCAATAACATCTAATTTATCTGGTATGAGAACTCGTACATTTTCAATAATTTACATATTTCAGTTGGGTGAGAATCAGACCTCGCTTTAAAAGGGTTAAGTGTATGTTTCTCCATCTGTTTTTACGTTTCACTGATATTTGATTGAGAACCCTGCGTGAAGTCCATGAATATATGGCCACATTTGTTCAATACTGGACGCTTACAATAACGTTATGGCCGACTCCCTGGCTCAGTGGATAAAGCGTCAGCCTCGGGAGCGGCAGGTCAGGGGTTTGAATCCCGGCCGTGCCATAGCTATGACGTTCCTTAAAAAATCGGTATTGTACTTGTAGTCATTTTTAGCAGCTTTCCCTTCCTACACAATCCAGGCACTCGCGATATTGTGCGAACAGTGCTAAGACTGGCAGGCCCGGTGTCGTATGCTGTGACTGGGTGAGAAATTCGATTGAGATTTTTCGTTTACATCTGTGTGGAACCACAAGGGGCCGATTTCATGATGCGAGACTAAAGCTTAGTCCGAGACTATGTTCTAAATTCTAGATTTAGCTTGATTTCGGTAAGGAGTGAATTGTTTTTAATTTTTTGAGTGGTCAAAATATTCAAAGGGAACCCAAATTTAGCTAAATATAGCACTTAGCCTCGGACCAAAATCTAGTCTTGCGTCATGAAATATGTCCGTTATCTTGTCAATGGTAACCAAGATAGCCGGCCGCACTGTCCGCATTGACTGCATGCGTTCGACGTCATTATGACAACATGCCCGCAATAAAATGAGTAGTGTTCACCCTTGCCCCCTCCCAATAACACCATAACACATGTGTATACATCTTTAGCACAGTGCGGTCATTGTTGTGAGTATAATTTTGTGTTAACCCATTCACAGCGAGGTCCGATTCTAACTAAACAAAATAGTCAAGATTTCCGTATTCTTCTACTAGATAATTTAAGATTTCAATGGACAGGCTTTTGACATTTGTTTATCCACCGAAATATTGTTTGTCTAGTGTAAGAACAAGCAAATTTTAAAGATTTTGATGTCTCTAGTTTGTAGTTTGAGAAATAGACTGAGCAGTGAAAGGGTTATCGGAACGCATACAGTCGTCTACTTGATTTACCCATAAATTCTACATTAGGAGGTAACAGTACAATATACAGTCTACTTGATTTACCCATAAATTCTACATTAGGAGGTAACAGTACAATGGTCACTGACAATAAAAATTCATTCGTTTAATGTATACTTTTTTTTTTTCATTTCATTTCATACATAATTGCTTATCCAGGGAGTAAATTCGCTTATCTGCATGCATGCAGATGGATGTATGTCCTTACTTACGATTTGTTGTATCTATATAAAAGCAAGGGTAATAGATGTGTAAGGCATTTCAAGCTGTTTTTTTGTTGTGTGTTTGTGTGTGTATGTATGTATTGATTGATAGATTGAATGGCTGCTTTTTAAAGGTGCTAAAACTGTAAGAGTGAGAGAGTCGCATCTTGGTTCCTTTAATTCATCAAGTGATTGTTTTTATTCTCTTGTTTATAAAAAAAAAGAAAGGAAAAGAAAAGATTCAAACAAAGTGAGTATCCAGTATGGTAGTCCATAAAAACAAAATAAGCACGACAAACAAAAGCTAGATTAATCTATTTGTTTTCATCTGATTGGGAAAGGGTTTTGAGTTTGAGTGCTCTGGTACACATTTTAAAATTTGACCGGTAAGATAATGGCGTTACACTGTGGCTCAAGCCTCACACTGACTGTATATCGTGAATCATCTTGACCACTGGCCAAAACAGCGACTTTAGGAGGTGTCTTCCAAAGGTCAAATCCCGATAAAAGTCATAGTCCATTGTATTAGTATTGTCACCTCTTCTAAATCATGTCAGTCTTCAAATTAATGTTCAAACCATTAAGAAGAAACATATTATTTGAAAATTACTTCGCTGAAAGTTTTACTGTTGATGTAAAAATAATTAACTAATTAATTTGGGCGGTTATATGACCATAGCAGTTGCAAGTGCCCTAAAACTCTCAATAAACAAACAAAACAAACTAATTAATTAATTAATTGTAACTTCGAAATAATTTATCGGTGTGCCATTGTTTTTATTGATGGCTGAATTTTGTTTTTTATGAATGATACCATCATGCAGTGATAATGTGTGAGTATATAATTTTAACTTGTATTGGTTTTCGAGTTCTTGACCATAGCACGACTTTAGGAGTGCTATTATAAGGAAAGAGTGCGAAAAACCAATCCAAGTTCAAAAAATATTTTATCACACCTCACATTTGAAAATAATAGTGAACAAAAAATACTGTGGAAGAAATTGTTTATTTATTAATTGAACCTTCAATTATTAAGAGAATAATAATTAATTGACAAAACTTAATTTGATTATATTCTTGCTTGTCGAATTATGTCACTGTCAAAGTAGTACCTCATTGCTATGGTGCCAAATATACAAGCGTGTATGTAGGGGCCTATAAAAAGATCATAGCAACCGCTATTTATTATCATTATCAAAGAAGGGGGTGTCAAAGTAATACATCAATATAAGGAATTGTCAACCGCTGTTTTATTTAGTGATGATACAGAGTGAAACGGAAGGAAATGGGAGGTACCGGTAATGTTGAAGTATAAGATGAATTTTTGTTTATCAATTGAATCAAATAACCCCAAAGTCTTTAACCCGTTCACAGCTGGGTCTGATTCGAACCAGATTATTATTATAAATATTGAAAATGCAGGTATATATATTCCTATACCAGATAAACCAGATTTCAGTGAACTGACGACATATGCCAAGACTAAACTTCAGGCCCAGTTCTTATATATCCTCCTTTACCCTCTTTCCGTCGCCTGTTATTTTCTTTTCAGCATCGAAAGGATTATTGTGAGCTATGATTCTTTTTTTCCCGTCCTGTTTTGTCCTTGTCCTCTACCACTGGCCTGTCAACCACTCTCCTTGTTTTACCATTGATACCCGCAGCCCCAACGACCCCCCCTCCCCCACTTTAACTATGACATTTTCTAACTGCTATGTCACAGTCTTACTACATCAACAACAACAACAAAAACATAAAAAACAACAATGTCTCTGACAAGAAACAGAAAAATGACATCGGAGGGAATGGATAGATTGCTGCTGCAACAGGAGGAGAAATTCCTGGAATTCTACCCCAAGATGGTCGATGCCTTGACTCGGGCCGAACGAGAGAATCCCAGCACTCGGGACACGGGGAAGTTCTTTAAAAAGGTAGGGCATGGCCTGGATCTATCTAGATAGCAGCAGTAACATGTAAGTTTTAGTGTGCCATTGCGGCTACCGAGTTCACACAATGACACACACACACACACAAACAAACACACACACACACTCTCTCTCTCTCTCTCTCTCTCTCTCTCTCTCTCTCTCTCTATCGCTTTCTATCTCCCTCTCTCTCCCTATCTCAGCGTTCTCATTGTCACGTTGCACGTGCAGATAAAAAAAACAACAACTCACAACACACAGGGCGGTTAAGACCACAACTTCGTGGGTGTGTAAAGACACAATATCATTCTCAAGTTTATGGTTTCTTGATTCTGTACCGCTTCTCCATAATTGAGTCAGGGTAATATTAAAATGGACTGCTCCGCCTGTGGTAGAATAAGTAAGAGAAAGGTTATCAGGAACAGGCATGAAAAAGCCCCCCCCCCCAACCTCCCCCCCAAAAAATGTTTTGATCAAAATGATAACGTCAACGTTTCGGTCCAAAGCCTTGTTGTTATACCAAATAAAACAGGTTTTAGTGAACTGACATACCAATGCCAAAAGCCTGAATTTTAGGCTTTTGGCAGATGTCTGTCCACTGAAATCTTATTTATCAGGAGGTATAAGAACAGACAATTCTTGAAGATTTTGATGTCTCTAGTTAGTGGTTTTACAAATAACCTTAGCAGCGAAAGGGTTAAAAGAGTAGTCAGATTTGACCCTGCTAGGGACGTTTCACAATTGATTTTTTGTGTGAATTATATATATATATACATATACACACATATATATATATGTATATATATGTAGATTATAGATGGTTTGTTCCCCTTGCCCCATGCCCAGAGTCTGGAGTACAACGTTCCCCTTGGCAAGAAGCGGCGTGCCATGTTCATGATCTTCATCTACGACTACCTCAAGAACGGTCTGACCCAGGAGGAGATACAGAAGGCCCGGGTGGTGGCCTGGGCCATTGAGCTGGTCAGTTGGTGCTGGTGGGGAGCCGTATTAGATGTTGTTGTTGTTGGTGTTGTTTAATCCCTTTGTCTGCCAGCAGTTTGCTCTTGCCATGGCAATGCCCCCCTCAAGAAACTACAGGTCCTCGTCATCTGTCTGTGGTCTGTATAAAGCATGATAACACGCCCTAATTATGTTGCAATACTAAAATCAGAGGTCAAAGTTTTCTCATATAATATTATGACCTTCACCTTGTGACATCACTGTTCATTCGTGCCAACTCGCAAAATGGATGGATGCACACGACTCGATTATAATTAAAATAGAATTAGCATTTAAGGTTTATTTTTCGTAAATTCTTATTTGTACAATTTCATATTTATTTTGTATCAAAAGTCTTAAATCAACTATTACAGCATGTTGTAATGGAAAAAAATGACCTAGCGGGGTTCGGTGAATATTTTCCAATTCACGGTCATTATTTCTATAATGTGTGAACGTCTGGTGTTGTCTGTAGCAGCCGGAGACGCAAGACCTCCAATGAAGGACAGTGTAGTAGGAGGTGCTGGACAGTCTCCTCATGGTGGCTGCAATGTAGTGGGAGGTGCTGGACAGTCTCCTCATGTTGGCTGCAATGTAGTGGGAGGTGCTGGACAGTCTCCTTATGGTGGCTGCAATGTAGAACAAGTCCAGAGAAAAGCTACACGATTTGTGACAAACTGCAAATCAGATAACCGGGCTACGTCACGAATGCCCACAAAGAATTGAAATGGCCACCCCTTCAGACGAAAACAAGCACGATTAGAACTTTTCCACAGAACAACACACGGCCCACCATCGGCGATTAAGCTCCCAAGTTATTTACACCAACCAGTACAAAAACACAATACCAGTACCAGACACAGTCATCCCTTCAAGTTTTACCCACCGCCTGAAAAGAAATCAATGCCTTTCAATACAGCTTTTTCCCTCGGACAATCGCGAATTGGAGTTCTCTCCCCAAGGAAATAGCCTCAATAAAAAAAAAACACATGAAAACCTTCAAATGTACACTCTTGGCCTATCTAACTAAAATGTCACGAAAACATGCATTGATGCTACACGCGCGTGCGATTCTAGTTTTAAACAGTGTGTCTGTGTGTTTGTATGAAATTTGCATAGTGGACATTGTGTACCGGTTGCATCTTATGAAATTGAACTTAAACTTGAACTTGAACAGAATATAGATATACAAGCGCCCAAAAGGCAGCATGTCTCGACCTGTATGTTGAATGTTGCTGTTGGCCAGAGACCCCTTGTAAAGCGTTTTGTGCACGTTAAGTGGATATTGCGCTATATAGAAGCTCAAACTCAAGCTCCCCCCCCCCCCATATAGACTGTATGCGTTTGACGTCATAGTGACAACACGAGTAGCGTTCACCTCCTGAATTGCAGGCTTTTGGCATATAATGTCAGTCCACTGAAATCCGATTTATCTGGTATAAGAGCAGATACATCTTGAAGATGTGGGTGTCCTAAGCCTTGGGAGGGTTAACATTACCCATGTATTTCTTGTGTCCCCAGCTCCAGGCCAGTTACCTGGTGGCGGACGATATCATGGACAAGGCCATCACTCGCAGGGGACAGCCCTGTTGGTGCAGAATGGTAAGTCAACATCTCCATCACCGTCCCCCTCCCCCATCCCCATTCCTCACCCCCATTCCCATCCCTATTTCCCAACCCCATTCCCCATTTCCCATCCCCATTACCCATCCCCATTACCCATCCCCATTCCTCATCCCCATTCCTCATCCCTATCCCTATTTCCCAACTCCATTCCCCATTTCCCCATCCCCATTTCCCAACCCCATTCCCCATTTCCCCATCCCCATTTCCCATTTCCCATCCCCATTTCCCATACCTATTCCCCATTCCTATTCCTATCCCCTATCCCCATCCCTATCACATATCACCGTCACTGCCTTTCTCCTAAACGCCATCAATAAACACTGTGGGCTGATCACCTGCTTGCTTTTGTCTTAATCCAGAGTTTTTCACCTGGCTCTGTGATTGGTTATGTTTTTGCTGCAGGAACGTTTGAGCCTCTCTCATTATGTCACAGTGCTTGATTTGCAAACCGGACTTGGAGCTGGGCTTCGACACTGTGTGTTACAGTAGATTTTAACCCATTCACTGCGAGGTCTGATTCTAATCCAAATGAAATATGCAAAATCTTGAAAATGTATTGGGTTCTTATACCAGATAAATCAGATTTCAGTGAATTGACATAATATGCCAAAAGCCTTTTTTGAGGGAATATGTCAGTTCGATGAAATCTGATTTATTTGATATATAAGCAGGCAAATCTTGAAGATGTTTGTGTCCCTAGCATTGAAGGGTTAACCCATATACTTCAAATTCAGGCTTTTGGCATAATATGTCTATCCATTGGAATCTTGAACGGGCAAATTTTGAAGCCTGTAATGTCTCTGGTTTGTAGATTGAGAGGGGAAAAAAACCTCTAGCATTGAAAGGTTTAATGAATGAGAGAAAAAAAATTAAAGCAACAACAACAGCTACAGTTTGCGATGCATTAGTTCAGTTGGTAGAGCATCAGACTGTTGTGCTGAATGTCCTTTGTTCGACGCCCTTCAGGGGCGGAATATTTTCCGTGGCTGCAGCGGTAAAATGGGTACCTGGCCCTCCATACAGCCAATGTCCTTGTTCCACTAACAAGTTGTTACACGCCTAACATGCGCTTGTCTTGTCCTGTGTGTTTCAATGTTTGCTGTTGGCCGGGGGAAGTAAAAGTGTGAAGCGCGCTGAGCACAATTCGTGGATATCAACGCTATATAAGCCTTGACTATCTTTTTTTCTCTCTTTCTCTCTCTCTCTCTCTTTCTCTCTCTCTCTCTCTCTCTCTCTCTCTCTGCGTCTCCCTCCCTGTCCCTCTTTCTCACTGCGTCTCTGTCTGTCTCTCTCTCCCCTTGCGTCACTCCCTGTCTCTCTAACTGTCTTTCTCTGCTCTCTCTCTCTACCCCTCTCTTTGCGCATCTCTCTCTCTTTCTGCCTTTCTCTTTGCCTGTCTCTTTCTTTGCCCCCCCTTCTCTCTCCCCCTCTCTTTCTCTGCCTTTCTCTCTACATGTCTCTTTCTTTCTTTGCTTTTCTCACCCCCCTCTCTCTCTATCTAATTCGATGACTTCCTCAATCTGTCTGTAGCTGCCAAATTGCCGTCTGGGCTTCAATGACGTGTTCTACCTCAACAACTGTGTCTACAGCCTGCTAGGGCAATTCGTCTTTGAGGAAGACTACTTCTTGGACATTTTCTACCTTTTTAGAGAGGTGAGTTCTACCAAAAAATATTCAAGAACATACGTAATTTTTACTAAATTTTGCTATTCAGGAGATAAGAGTAATTTCCCTTGACCTAATAGCATAACTAACTTTCAGCCATCTTTCCATCCATCCATCCATCCATCCAACCACCCATCTACCCATCCATTCACTCATCTATCCATCCATCCACCCACCCATCTATCCACCCACCCATCCATCCATCCATCCATCAATCCATCCATCCAGCCGTCGACCAATCCACTCACCCTTCCTTCTTTCCACCCATTCATCCATCCATTCATACATCAATCCACCCATCCACCAATCTATCCATCCATCTACCCATCAACCCATCCATCCATCAATCCATCTATCCATCCATCCATACATCCACAAACCCATTCCCACACCCATCCACCCCCTTCCCGCCGCCAAACCACCAAACTCCAGCCGTCAATCAACTCACCTACATACCAACTTATCCACTGATCCACCCACCCACTCACCCACTCACCCACCCACCCACTCACCCACTCACCCATCCGCACCCCACCCCAAACCACCCAACTCCAAACTGCCAACAATAAACAAAATATAAAAAGACAATAATACGACACTGCCACCTTCCGTGGCTGCCCGCTGGTCCTTTTCAGATTAGCTACAAGACGATAATGGGTCAGTACTTTGACGTGACCTACGCCTCCCCCGGCCAAGTGGACTTCACCAATTTCACTCTGAGTACCTACACACGCATCGTCAAATACAAAACTGCCTACTACACCTGCTACCTTCCCGCAGCTTTGGCCATGACTATGGTGAGTATGAGAAAACGTAAATCCTTTAGAGCCCCATGGCCCGTGGAGCCGGAGGGAAGCTTATTCTGGGTCTCTATATTTAGATTGGTTGATTAACTGATTGATTGGTTGATTCTTTGGTTGATTGGTTGATTGGTTCCTTGAATGGCCGATGGATTTTCTGGCGAGGTAGATTGATTGATTGATTGATTAATTCATTGAATGACCGATGAATTTCTAGCAAATTCGAATGATTGTTTAATTTATTGGGTGATTGATTTAATGATTGAATTATTAACTGATTGGTTGATTGATTGATTGATTGATTTAGGGGTTGATTGATATTTCATCTCCACATTCCCTTGCAGGCAGGTGTCAAAGACCCCGAGGCCTTCAGGCAGATGGAGGAACTGACCCTCAAGATGGGTGAATATTTCCAGATACAGGTATGTACTAACATACGTAATAGTGAAATGCCTCTGTTACAGTGCGTTAGTCAAATCGTAAGTGAATGCAGTAAGACCTGTATACGTCAACATTGCCGGGACTATAAATAGAATTCAAGTTGAGTAAAGAGAAAGGCGACATAACAGATTACAGCAGACGCGAGTGGTAGGGTTTAAAAAATAAATAAATTATAGTCGGTTGGGGGGGGGGGGGGGGGCTCAAAGCCATGCGCGTCAAACCTGAAACGATACTAGAGAAGGGGAGGGGTAGGCAGCATTGTCCTCCGTCTTGCGTGCATGTGTATATATCTACAAGTATGTAAGTGCTTTTTATGCAGGTCATCACGACGCTATCAATTTTGTGCCAAAGCGTTTGCCTTGGTAGGTACTGGTATGTCGCGAAGACGGTAAAAAAAAAAGTTAAAGTGGAGGCTTATATAGCGCTGATATCCACGAGTGCTTTACACTTTTTACTTTCACCGGCCAACAGCAAACATTGAAACACATAGGACAAGACAAGCGCCTGTTAGGCGTGTTACAATTTGTTTGTGGGACAAAGACACTGCCTTATAAAGGGCCAGGTACCCATTTTACTGCTGGGATTTCTGGTTCCGGAAAAACACAACAGTCTGATGCTCTACCAGCTGAGCTATTGCGCCCTCAAATCTAGGTTCAAATCTAGATCGCTTAAAGGTTAAAAGCGACATTTTAGTTTACAGCCGCCATGTCTCAGGAGAACACTTAACACCATTCTATTTTTGTTTGTTAATTGACGGGACGTGGAAGTCTGAATAAAATAATTGCACGATAAAACTTATTGAACGCGTTCATTCATCTCTCAACTAAATCGAGGCTTGCATGTTTGAATTTCACCGCCCTAACCATTTCGCTGCTTCATGCTCTATGTATACATTCATGATCAAAGAAAAGCAGGTGTCTGTTATCCTACAATAATATCCTATATATTTTCAGCGAAGCTGTATCGGGTTGCTAGTATTATATAGAGAAAGAGTTGGGTATTCCTAATCAACTCAACTTAATCCGAAAGACGAATTATCCGACGTCAAGATATATGGATTACAATTTTCCCCCTGTTGTCTAAATATCTGAAATTGGTGCAACGTGTTTGCTCCGATATTTATTATCATCTTGCAGCACTTTAAAGAAAATCTATCCTTTTTATTCTTTCTTCCCCGTCCCCCTTCCCCCATCTCACATTACACCCCCCCCCCGTCTGCCATTAACCCACCCCCATCCCCCATCTCCAATTACCCCCCCCCCCCTGTCCGCCATTAACCCACCCCATCCCCCATCTCCCATTACACCCCCCCCGTCCGCATTTAACCCACCCCCATCCCCCATCTCCAAT
>JAUEKZ010189521.1:0-12467 GCA_031471865.1 Melibe leonina | reverse complement strand
CTTATTTACACAAAGGTAAAATAATAGATACTAAATACAGATAGAAGAGAACTTTTGGAAATATTCTGAATTTGTGAACATAGGCAAAACTGATTCAGTAAATGGGAAAAGCTACAAAATAACACATTGCAAATTGATGTTCAACCAAGACATTATGGCGATTGTGCTTCTTAGATTTTTAAATTTAGGAAAGAATTCGTAAGAGGGAAAAAGCAACTAAAAAGCATTTTCCAATGGAAATTCCATCCCCCCCCCCCCCCCCGCCAAAACCAATAATTTAGCAACAACCTAAACATTAGATTATAAGAATCAAATATAAAACAGAGCAGTAGGTCTAAAAACATTGGGGCAATATTATCAATCCAACAACACTCGTTCAACATATTCTCTTACTTCAGTTTTGTTATAATCTGAGCCAAACGTACGTACATACATACATAGATGCATACATAAAAAGACCAGAACTCACCAAGGATAATGACAGATTTGGTACCATCTCCTGTCTCCTCATCTTGGGTACGTGCCACCTCAATCATGGATTTAGCAGCAGGGTGCTGCACATTCAACTGAAATATAAAAATGGGACGAGTATTAAACAAAATGGCTACAGGTAAAACTAATAATCACTTAATTCAGAGGATATTGAACATGAATTTAAACAGAAAAACAAGTGAAAAGAAAGTTTGAAGAGACCCTTTCCATGGAATTTCAGATCCCTTTTCTCCACTCCATAATGCAGCTTCACTTTGTTCATAGTGTTTGTTTGTTGAGAGCTTTAGGGAACTTGCAACAGATAAAAGCAACTTAAAAAAGGTCCTTCAGTAAATACATTTACAAAAATACCAAAAAAAAAACAACTGTCATATTCAGGTAGAAATGCTAAGGATACCAAACTTTTCAAGGTCTTATACGAGATAAATAGGATTTTAAGTAATCTGACAAATGTCAAAAGCATATTAATATGTCAGTTCACTGAAATCTGATTTATATCTGGTGTAAGAACATGTTTATTTTCAACGTTCTGCATATTTTAGTTGGGTTAGAATCAGACCTCTGTGTTCAAGGGTTAAATAACCAGTTTTTCACATGCATATATCATGTTTTTACCTCTCTCAGGATAGCATTCCCATCATTGGTCATAACAATCCCTCCCATTGGATCCATCAGCATTTTGAGCATGGATCTTGGTCCTAGACATGTTCGAATGATATCAGCCACAGTCTGAAATAGAAAAAAATTCATTTAGATAAATTCATATCTATATAAATATCCTTCTTACAAAATTATTTCACAAGTAAAGGTGAAAGCATGAAAAAAAAAAAAAAAAAAGCAGTAAAGCAAACAATTTGATTTCAGAACAAAATCCTCAACATAAATGTTATCTTTCTACACAGCTGTGGTGATTGACTTGCTGAGACTTACCAGTCTTTAATTTATGCAGAGGTGACAAGAACAGTCAACAATGACTGATTGCGTAGTGCGTAATAAAAACAAATTCTAAGTTTTCATTCTTTGATCTTCCAGAACAAAAACCCTCCAGGATAATTGTTCAAAGTGCTGTGAGTTACATTTATCCCTTCATATTTCCAAAGTCATGTCAAAAGCCATTGCGACATAAGGCATACAAACCTTTTAGCAGGTTTTGGTCACAACAGTCAAGATAGAGAGCAAAATGGAACTTCCAGTAATCTTGGGACATTTTCTTTGCTTGCCAATAATTAGCCCTAGACGTCTAGACTCTAGACTAGATCTCTTCAACCAGATCTCTTCAAGACCTTTTCCAGAGCAATAAAGTTTAGATGTAAGATATTCATAAACCAAATAACTTTCACTTTAGAAATCATAAAACCTGTCAATCGGCTGAACAAATAGAAAATAAATTAGACTATTACCAAAATAGTCCATATTCACAAGAAGATTCCAGAACTTCCGAATTCCATGTTTGCCCTGACAACAGAGACACTTACCTTGCCAGCTTCAATATTTCCAACCTGGACCTTCCTGCCAGATTCTCTTTTGGTGTTTTGGTCTGAAATTAACAATGAGGCATTAGGTTAATCAATTGTTTAAATAAATGCTTTGAATCAAAGGTATCAATCAAGGAAATATCAGTACACTTACTCAAAACAATGATGGGCATTCCACTCGCCATGCTTGCCGGTTGACTAATGACACGATTAGTAAGGATCCAAGTACAATACTGTTGTACTCATCCCTTTATTTTATTTTCAACAATAAGAATGTACTCGCTAGCCAAGTTACAATTCAGGCACTCCTAATTGAAGTAATAGAATAGTAATCAATTTACAATTACTCTATATCATCAGTAAACCCAACGTTTTGGCCATCATAAGAATATATTGTACCGAATTCTGTTGTAGACTCAAAAACTATATAAATATTACTTAGGTGATTTGTAGTTGAACTCGGGAGGTTTGTGAAGACCGATACCGGAATGAAATATTTTGCTATTCAACATCTCGTACGTTTATATAGCTGTCTTACTATCTTTAGACGGATGATTCATGTCATTTCTTGACCTGTGCATCGATGGAACGCGCAACAATCCATCAATTGTAACGCATTCCATTGATCATGCATCGCGTGCTATGAATCTATGTACTATTTGTCAGTTTATAATAATATGTTAGGTATATGTTGACCAATCTATATATTTGATTTATAGTCTACCACCTACCACACTACTTTTACTACTGCCTGTCGTACATCTACGGTACTACCCTAGTATTATAATAATATAATGTTCTTTGACAATATTTTCGTTATTTTGCTTTGTTGTGTCTGTCCTGAAGAAGGCCTTAGGTCAAAACGTTGACGCTATCATAATATTGTCTTTGTCTTTTTCGTGCCTATTCCTCTTAACCTTTCTTTCCCATGCTTTTACCACTACTAAGGAGGGCTTCCCCCACCGTGTTCGATTGTCATGCCTCTCTTTTGTTTACCTTCCATGTCTAACTATGTATATATATAAATCAACGATTTCGCATGCCTGCCATGACCACTACATATTACTTCTACTATAACGCGGGCTACTAACACTAACACCATTGTTACTAGCCATTACTGCCACTAGTCGTTCAGTTGTCTGAAATACATGGTCACATTGTTGAGTTACACTCTTTTTGTGCCTTGACTTACGAGTTCAGAGTTTGAAACTGTCGAAGTCTTTGAAACAAATTTAACTAACGGGTGTTGAGGATGTGACAATAGCACAGTGGGGGCGCAAGAGCTCAGTTGATAGAGCATCAGACTGTTGCGCTGAAGGTCCTGGGTTCAATCCCCTTCAGAGGCGGGATTTTTTCCGGGACCAGAAAACCCCACTATCGGTCCAGCAGTAAAATAGGTACCTGGCCCTCCATACAGCAGTATCTTTGTCCAACAAACAAATTGTAACACGCCTAACAGTAACAGGCGCTTGTCTTGTCCTATGTGTTTCAATCTTTGCTGTTGGCCGGGGAGAGTAAAAAGTGTTTATTGAGAGTTTTAGGGCGCTTGCAAATGCTATGGTCATATAAGCGAACAGGGGTAAATAAGAGGATAGGCTCGTTTAAAAAAAAACAGACAGACTTTGACCCTGCCAGGGACATTTTACAGAGAGATGATTTACAAGGGAAAAAAATCATCTCTCAGAAAAGATGACAAAGAGATGATTTACAGGGGGGGGGGGAAATCACCTCCCACAATCACAAAGCAGGACACATAAACAGGTGATGGCTACAGCCCACATCATGCTTTATTTTGTGGTGCAGAGAGACCCAGGATATTCTACCGCCCTTTGTGTATACAAATAATCAGTCCTTCTAGATAGCAAGTGGCCCTGCAGTTAAGTTTCACAGTGTAAAACATGGGGTGGACCATAAGTCTGTTAGGACGACAGGCAGGACCAAGACTGAGCTAACAGATACAAAACAGTTGTATGTGCATACTTGCTAGGGGGCACTGGAGAGAGTGCTGGGAAAAATAAGATGACAAGTGAAGCCAAATGAGAAGAAACAGAAAAAGCGACCACCGGAGGCGCCCGCAAAAATGTCTTTATCATGGATAAAATCTTAATGTTGCTCCGCTTGCTTACATGACTGTCAATGAAGACAGCATGGGTTCGCATGAGCGAATCTCATATTTTCATGCAGTTTCATGAAGGTGTGTGTCCACTGGTAAGTTTTAGGAATAGAAAAACGGAATGGAAAAGGCTTGGGTGAAACACCAAAATCGCACCAATTGCAACACCCAAGACTTTTCCATTCTATTTTTCTATTCCTAAAACCTACCAGTGGACACACACCTTAAGAGAAGAAACAGAAGTAGTGCCCACCAACTTATCTAGTTTAAGCACGAGTGAATCTTAAATAACCGGTACTTGAGCATTGAATAATCGGTTTGGTTAGAATCGGACATCGCTATGAAAGTTGAAAGGGCTAGTATAATAACGTCTCCACTCCCTTGCCTTTCGAACCATACCAAGTCTCTTCATCCATCTTATGACATGAGGTTCCAGTCTTCCCCAGCTCTTTAATTAAGATCAGCTTGAGGTCTCTTATCCTGCTTGATGTTAACATTAACATACTGCCAAACCGAGAAAAAAGGAGAGCTGAATTGGCGCCAGGCCGAGCAGTCTTACTATTCTCGTAAACCTGAGACTGAGAACCAGGTGGGACAGCAGCGGAATTTTATCTCTTAGAAATGACGTAGCCGGGTTCGAACCACTGGTTCCGAGGCGATATTCGCACCGATTATTAAGTTACTGCACCGATAATGCCATCTTTGAAAATATGGTGCTTTTTGTTCTTTTGTTAAAATTAATTTGCTTCTTTATCGTGAGTTAGAGGGCGCTTTTAATCTGCCTAGAACTAGAATACACTGTATAATATTGGGGCCCAGTGCTAAGAAAGATGGTTGGCTTATGGTTAAAAGAACGGCCAGGCTTGAACCCTACCAGGAACAGAGAACTGATTTACAAGGGGAACAGGTACTTTCTCCAATTAAAAAAAAAAGTTGACAAAGAAATGTTAACAAACAAAATCTCTTTCAATTACAAAAAAGAATAGGACGTACGAAAAGGTGATAGGGACCACCAGCATCATACATTTTAGTCCAGAAGACCCAGGATATTCTACTACCTTTTGTGCATAAAAGTAAGCGCTCAGTCCTTCTAGATAACAAGTGACCCTGCAGTTAGGTTCCACAATGTAAACTTTGGGGGTGACCACAAGTCTATTACTATTAGGACAACATACATGATCAAGACTGAGCTAACAGATACAAAAGAGTAGTGTGTGTATGGTTGAGAGAGCATTGGAATAAGTAAGATGATAGATAAAGCCAAAAGAGAAGAAACTGAAGTAGCTCCAACCAGTGATGCCCAAGTTAGTGTACATCAAGAGGATAAAATAAACCCCTACAAATATTTAAAAAAAAAAAAAGTAAGAAAGATTTTAATTTTAAGTATGAGACAAATTTATTGCCTCCACTTCAACATAAGCAATTTTATTCTGGACACATACAAATACACCTCAAATGAATGTTACAAATTTGCAACCTTGCAGAGGACGACTTGGTGGAAATATTCATACACACATACATACATGCACATTCAACAAAAAAACATACATACATACTTGAGCACAAATAATTGGAATGAAATCTTAAAATTTCATTACAGCGATTAATGAACCTAACAGCAGATCGTCGTTCAAATCACAACAAATGGCAGTCATTATTTTGCAAAAGTATATGGAAACATCAAACTTCATTGCTGAGAAACTGTGAACACAAATCAATGTAAGTGGATACCAGGTCAAACCAGATGTTGTGACCTCAACAAATAAGTTTCTTTTCTTTAGATGGCATTGCCATTTATCATTATTATTGTTGTTATTATTATTCTTTTTTTATTTATTTATGTGTGAAATGTAGTTGATGAGTATCAAATTCATAATATCCTGTATTGGTTTAATAAAGTGCGCTGTTTCCTATATTATATTGATGAGCAGTAAAACATTATAAGTATACATGTATGTAGACTTTGAAGTGAATTAAATATGTGGATTTGAATAATGGGAAAACAAAGAAGAAAATTCTTAGTCTCAGCATAATGCTAAGCAAAATACTTAAATTACCATTATTAATCATGCAATTTTAACTTTTTTTGGGTGAATTCTAAGCTAAAACAATAATATAATAAACCTAACTGAACAACCTGTCAATCCTCCGATGGAAAATTCATGTTATGAAAAGTTATTACTATCTTGATGATTTAGGTTAATTAAAGTTAAAGACCCATTTACTAGTTATACTTTACGATGTACTAATTTTAATGTCTTTCCATCCCTGAAAAAGATATGCTTTAAAATGATATGTTCACATTTGTACAGCAATGAGATGAAAGAGCAAGGTTTTATTTTGAGAAAACAGACATACCAAACAATACATAGCTCAACAAATGTCTTTCCACAGATCTCCAACTGCCCCTATCACACCAAACTTATTAGAGAGTCAAATCTGAAAAAATTCCAAGCCATTCAATACTAAAAATACAATGCGCTCACATAATGTGACCTTTCCACATATTTACAAACAGTACAGAATGCAGAGTTAAAATCAATACTACCGGTATATAATTTCAACTGACAGACTTAGCTGTCAAGACATTTCTACAAAGATTTCATAGTGTGTACAATATAAGCAAGACAGTTTCATATCTTTTAAAAGAGTTACTATCGACTACATAGTTACTGGTAAACAAATATTGACAAGACTATATCTCTCTATTCACTATGATTTTTTTGTTTGCAATGGCAGAAAATGACAAAAATTTAAGAGAAGTCATTTTCAAAGCAGTAAAAGATGTGTTTTTTTAGTGACAGGAGACAACAAATTAAAACCAAAGAAGGTAGTAAACCCTCTCCATAAGACAACAAAATAAGCTAAGATGTAAAACTGATGAAATTGCTTGTTGATTTCTGAAAGGTACATAAACACATCTTTATCTCAAAGCTCAAGAAAAAAGGTTAAAGGTGATGGACCAAGTAGAGTTAAAGAAATAATTATAAAAAAGACTAAAGCAAACTGATCGGTGACAACCGTAAACGATCAATCTAAACAAACAAACAAATGATGATTCTGTATCAAAATTAACATCTGTAACCGTAACGTTCGGCAAGAAAGTAATGGGTTTTCACAGTCCACAACTTTCTTTTCAGCTCAGTCACTAGATACCAAAATTAATAAAATGAATAAAAAAAATAAATATTACAAAATTTAGACGTTCAATTATCGCATCACACACAAAGAAATACGCAAGAGCAAAGGACTTGGTTGTGCATTTAGCAAGCCGTAAAAAATATTAAAAAATTGAAAATACTAATCATTTTGTGTGTAAATGTTTTTTGGGTAGAGATAAAACAGATGGCCCCAATAGCTCCTTTCCATTAAAGTTGGATTTTATTTACAGTGGAATCTTGATAAAGTTGACTACTTGGGACTTAACACAATAGTTGATTTTAAACAAGGTTGACTTTTGTAAGGTTGTAATTTATGGCAGTTTTTTAAGGGAAATGCTAAAGAAAGCTGAACCAGATGCCTGACTTTTGGTATGTTTTTGAGTTGAATTTTTGCAAGGCTTCACTTGAAATACTTCCAGTGAGACAAAATGTTTTAATAAGGAAAATTAAAAACTGTTGTGATATTTTGAAAGAGACCATTACTGGTAGTGTTGACTTTATCTCGATTCCACTATACATATCTAGACAATATTTTCTCAATTTCAGAATGACTTAAATGTTTTCTTTATCCATTTTTTTTAACGAGGATGCATGAAAAGAGTAATTCATCTAAAATTTAATGAAAACACAGAATTTGACTGGAATATGAAAATCTTTTCACAAAAGTACACATTTAAACAATTTTCATTCCATAAGTATACGACAAAAGATCTCAAAACATGATTTGCATAAATTTTTTTTTTTTTTTGCTTACAAATGCTTTATATTCATGAAATTTAAGACTTGCTATCCAAAGCATATTCAACCAACTAGCAACTATAAACAAACTAAACCTCTATCAATTTAATAGCCATGTTGATTATGATGGAGGTGTATAAAAATAAAAAATAAATTGAGGTTAAAAAAAAATTCAAGGGACACCCACCATCCATTTACTATTACAACTAGAAAATTCTGCTTCTACTTTCTGTACAAGCACCTGTTACGAGAAAGGACTAGGATTCAGTTAACCTTAAGAGATTTAAAACATGTAAACTTAGAATATAAAATGGACATCCATTCAAGTTAGATTTGGATATTAAAATTGATAAAAAAAAAAAAATAATGCTCAAAGGCAAAGGAAATAAATTCCTCAGAAAATTGTTCTCAACACTCCTCCATCTAGTCTTAATACACAGAGTTCTTAAAATCAAAAAAGAAAATTTGACATCAAGCTTGGAATATCTCTCCCAGGTTCTTACTTTCTAAATATCCTAATGTATTCAAAATTGTTTTTTCGGAACAAACTCAGGAGCGAGAGGGTTCAGTCGGCTACTCACTATGACCTGGTGGAAGAGAGAGAAATAAAAAATAAAAATTACATGAAATCACAGATGACAATGATATTACACAAGTGGCATGAGGGAGTTACTGGTGGGCTTATAGACATCTTTCAACTAGCATTTTGTACAGCTCTGTCTGCATATCAGTCGGTTGGTTATTGCCTGTTGAATGCCTTTTTGGTCATATCTAAGGCAGAGCTCTATAGAAAAGTTAACGTCTTGCCACACATGGGGCATACTTGAATATCTGACCCTGTCAGACTTAAAACAACACCATGCCAACGAGTCTTAAAAATGTTCTCATAATGCAGAGCACCTGGCGGGACAGCTGTTAAAATGCTGAATTTAACATCCTAGGTATGATGACTTGGCAGGTGTTCTATCCACAGACCTACCCAAAGCCAAACATACATTAACATTAAAATTTCACCATAACTGAGTCATATTAATCAATTTGATTTTACAATTTATAATATCATTTCAAACTCACCTCACTACCAAATGATAAAGTAACAACAGAGTCTTGTCTGGTCTGGACCACTCCATCAGTCCGAAAACCCGGCTGTGAGGAATCAAACGATAACAATGGACTTTCAACAGGGGAGGAAGACAAGATTTCTGTGGCAAACTGTTCCATTTGAAATAAATCCTCAAACCCTTGTTCTATCAATTCTTGTTCAAGAAGCTCTTCCTCTACCTGGAAAAGTACAGGAAAAAAATAAATCTTGGTAAATAAATATTCAGAAGGCAACAGCTATGAGTATGAGTCTCTTTTGGAAATGCTAGAGATACTATTTAACAGAGATTATTTGTAAATGATGAGCAGCTACCAATTAAAAGTAGTTGAGGAATTAATGTATAATATATAGTTGTAGAAGATATTGAGTGCAAACAATGTAAGGATGTCCAAGGATAACCAATCAATTTTATTACAAAGGACATGTTGCGACAGTGCACAGACTTGCAGAGACTTACGAAAACAATATCATGTGTTGCATTACACTGCATAGCTATGCAAAATCTACAAATTGTGACACTGATTATAAAAAAACTCTTAACAAATATATCCATATTGTTGGTATTTTCATTTTCATCATATCAGTCATATCTAGTAAACTAAACTGATCTGCACTCTTTTCCTTGACAAAATCAGATTGCTCTAAAAATTCCTCAGAATTATTTTCAATATTGCAGAAAATGAGATATAAATAAACCAATATCAATGCTAGAGAGAACCTAACATTATGGATGTGTGAAAGTGTGTCAATAAATTTGCTGAGGAGAATTCATGATAGATTTTAGCCCGGCTATAGATTGTTATTGAAATCACTAAAATCATTTGATGTCACTAACTTGTTGGTCAAACTCCTCCATTTGTTCCATCCACATATATTCAGAAAAATCAACATCTTCATTTTGAGCTACAGGTGCAATTTCCCCTCCACCATCGCCTCCTAGTAATGAGGGCGGCGTTCTCATATTCATGATGTATGGTCTCTTGACAACTGTGAAAGAGGCAGATACATATAAAATTAAGTATGTAAAAAAATAAAAGAACAACCAACAAAAACAGATTGACTTACATCAGAGACCGCATCATAAGATACCTTACAAAAGCAATTGAAGTAAAATACTTTGAAATACATACACACAAAATTGACAAAAGATTAATTTTTTTGCTTGTTGCACTACTATCAGAGAAAAAAAAAATTTAAACTGTCTCTGAGTTTTATCTATTATATATGCATTTAACTTAATAAGATTTGTAAGCTATTAGACTTTAAAAGTTATGAAATTGAACAGCTCAACAACGACACACATTTAACTTAAAAAACATCTTACTTTTAAGGAAGCGGCTTAGAATTCAGATCTGAAATTTTGTTTTGAGTGTTCTGGGAGAATATTGGTGTTTCTGTGGAACAAAAAGCACATGACATTTACCATGATGGAGTTTGAGATATTTTGGCACAATTCAGGGTAAAAAGCTTGATTTTAATTTTAGTAGGAAACAATTAGTTTTCGAATGTACTGATGACTAGATTTTAAATCTCAATGATCAAATTTGTAAGGTAGTACTAAAACTTGTCACTCAAATTGCTCAGTTGGCACTGTGTCTCACTCAAGAACAATTCTGAATTCTCTCTGAGTTGCTTGGCTCAAGTTGAAATCCCAGTCCATATCTTTACTGTGCTTACAGTATGAAGCCTGGATAGGCATCAATAATACAACAATTTCATCATTATCCATAACGTATCAACATTATTCTAAGAAATAGTCACCTAGTCAGCAAAGAATCTCTCCCCAATACCCTGCATCTCAGCTATATGAAATATAAAACTGCATTTTATTGCGAGTTACTTCAACTTAGCTCTGGAGCCTTTGTTAGCCATAATCGAACAGAATTCGTCTCCTTTTTGTAAGGAAACAAATGTCGGTTAACTAAAAAATGTATTCTAGTCTCTAAACTGGCAAGGAGGTAGAATCGAGACGAATAGGTAAGAAGGAGAGAAAAGGAAAAAGATGAGGAAGCTGTTTATGAAAAAAGACTGAAGATTTTAGTTTTAGACCCAGTCTTCCATCAAGCGAAAGCTGCCTTGTTGGCCACAAAAAGTCTAGATATCTTTGTCCAATTCAATTTGCAGTTTTCATGAATGCACATTTACATTGCACAATGGAATAAGATACAATAGACTTTGCAGAAACAAATTAATTTCTTACCAAGTTTGTTTAACCATTAGAAGATTCAATAATCAACTTTTATAAAATCGGTATGCTTCACATTCACAAAGACAGTCAAGACAATGTTCACAGCTTATCAAAACAGTAAACAACCTAACAACACATACTACGAAATATAGTGCGATATCAGTATCCGAAATGAGCGAGCTCTTTCTGTGACTAATAATTTGAAAAGCTATTTTATAGAAATAAAAGTAAATATTGGATGATCAAATTTGAATATTATCGATATTAAAGGAGATTGAAGTGGTAATAACAATGGGGTATTAATTCATTAATCAAGTTATATTTAGATTGACCTGCAATGAGGTCAACACTTTATATCGAACCATAACGGTTCTTTTTATCCCGTGAAATGGCCTTATCAAAATTTTGTCCTCAAAGTTTAGATTGTATAATTATATTTATGTTAGGTACTTTTGAAGTAATTTGAAGCCAGAAAGTAGCTTGTTCTCTCTGATTATCAAGCCTGATAATCTAACAATAACCTAACCTTGATTTTTGGCCAAGGACCGTAACCGAAACGTTCACCATAAGAAGGAATCGTATTCACAATTCACAGAGAAATATATAGAAGGGAGATAAGTCTTATATCTAGATATTTGTTATGCATAGAACTACTTACTGTGACGTTTACCCACGTACACACGTCCTCTCTATGTTGACAGTTGACACTTGACCAAAGAAATTAGAACTGTCGTCTTTGAGTCTTTGCACTTGGCACAGTTAAATACCGCTTTCAGTGAGAAATTCATGTTTTAGGGAACGACGATGTGGTTTACTCTTTTTTTTTTCTGTCTTTTTTTTTTACCGTCTAGATAGCTCTATCTATAGATAGACAGCTAAGTATGTTGATGGCTTTGGGTGGGCGTTGGAAAGTAAAACTTTTAAAGTCTCTGTTGGAGTATAAGTAAATTTTAATAATGTGGCTTTGTCTCGTCTAGATATCATCTAATTTCTTGTGATTTCCAGCGCTTGCTCCCCTCTTACTATATATCATATATGATATCATATCATATCATATTTACATAGCATATAGGCTGGAAGCCTTTAAAAGCCCTGGGGAAAGGGTCACATTTTACAAATATAAATATTAAAAATTCAAACAAAATGGAATAGATATTCCATGAACGTTATGCAAATAGAACAAAAAGTAATGAGATTG
>JAUEKZ010189511.1:0-12468 GCA_031471865.1 Melibe leonina | reverse complement strand
CTCTCTCTCTCTCTCTCCACCTCTTCAATTCAACATCTTCTTTATAGTCCAGGATGGACTGATAGAGTGCATTGCATGGCCTTACAGTTGGGGAAATAATAGGGAATGAAAAAAAGGGGGTCGGGGGTGAGGGATTACGGGCGGACTAAGAAACTTCCCCAATACGTGTCAAAGTAGTTGCCCTCAGGCTCCTGCTTATTCTACTAGTCTCGGTCTTGAGGCAAGACAAATTGCCCAGACAACCCTAGGAAAACTGGAAAAGAAAGAAGTGTAGAGCCCACACAGTCCCACTGTTCCATAAAGTCAAATGATATCCCGATTTCTTTAACGCAAAGAGCCGGCAGGGGAGACTGATTGCCACTCTCCGGATAGGACGTTGATCTGTCAGATTATTTTCTTCCATCCAATTTGTGAGTTGGTACCCAGTTTTAAATCTGTAACATATTACAACCATTTTTGCATCTAATTTCATTGTTAGTTTCCAGCAGCTCCATTGTATTTGTTCAAACTATATATCTGTATGTGTTTGTACGTTCTTTGCAGGCAATGGAAGTCTATGGTGACTGGGACTCTAACAACTGGAACAACTTCTTCGGCTTCTAATCTCAATCTTCAAGACAGCTTGCTTGTGTGTGTGCCACATGCATGAATTATGATCGATGAAGTATTATCATGTGGTGCCTATTACCAGTCCTTTAAACGTGTAGAAACCAAGGACGTTGCAATACAGGAGGGAGCATAACACTATTTGTCTCTGTTACAAAATAGGTTTGACCAAATGGTGGATAAGCTCCGCCCACTTCCTTGAATTAAAAGGAGACAGTATTTGCGGCGGCCATTTTGTAACACTGCCAACACTCCTTGAAGATTTTAAAGCTCCCTCCTTTAATCCAACCTGCTTGTTAGAAACGCATGTGTCTTGTGTAATTGTTCCATTCATAATTTAGGGTACACAAACTATTTATCTATTCAATAAACGGTTTCTTCTGAAGTCTATCACAAAATGGTTATTCAGTTTGTTTAACGTGAAATTGTAATCGTTGTCAGTCCTTGCGCATTTAAATATCTACCTACCTACCTACCTACCTACCTACCTACCTACCTACCTACCTACCTACCTACCTTCATACCTACTTTGCTACCTACCTACCCACATATCTACCTACCTGCATAGCTACACACATACCTATCTACTTACCTACATACCTACATGCCTACCTACCTACATACCCACCTATCTACATACCTACCTGCCTACCTACTTACCTGCATACCTACCAACATACCTACCTACCTATATACCTTGCTTGCCTGCCTACCCAACTACCAACCTATTTACCGTCATACCTACCTACATATCTACTTTCCTACTTATCTATCTACCTACCTACCTAAATACATACCTACCTACCTACCCACCCACCTAGCAACCTACCAACCTACATACCTTACATAATACCTACCTACCTTACATAATACCTACATACCTACCTACCTAGTTACCTATATACCTACCCACATACCTACCTATCTACCTACCTACATTCCTACCTGCGTGCCTACCTATATACCTACCTACCTATACATGTGGCATAATGGTTAGTAGGGCGGTGAACTCTGAGTCATTCGAGCCTCGATTCTGTCAGCACTAATAAAAAAAAGTCAGCTCCCTTGATGTAGTACTATTTATTAGCTCTATCCACCAATGATGACTGAACGGGTATTCAATAAGCTTTTGGTGTGCAATTATTTTACTGTGCATTTCCACGCCCCATTACTAAATAAACTGAAATCGAAAGGTGGCAAAATCGAAAGGTTTTGGGTGTTAAAAGTTAATTGTTTTCAGGCTATTCAAACCTCTGATGTGAGATCAGAGGTTTGATCAGCCGTAATTCAGGCGAGAACGCAAAGCACGAAGCTCTAAACTAGACATCAGAGGTTTGATCAGCCCTTTCCGAAAAACGGCACTTCTGATGTTTGATCAGCCCTCCGTCGATATAAGTTTCAATCTCTAAATCGACCTGTAGCGACCATATAGACAACAAACTAAATACAAAAGACAGTCAATGCGTTTGCTTATTTTTTAGACTTAGAATGTCAGAGAAGGCGAACAATATAGACGATATCCCTAGCATGCCATGTTATAGGGGTGTCATCATTTACCTTGTAAGTTCAAACAGTTTATTTCATACACGCAAACACAAGGCTTACAAACACACATTAAACAATGTTAATGTTAATGTTTGATGCCTTTTCACAGCGAGATCTGACTTGAAAATGTAAGTGTTCTTATACTAGATAAATCAGATTTCAGTGAACTGACATATGCCAAAAGCCTGAATTTTAGGTTTTTGTCATATTATTATGTCAGTTCACTGAAATCTGATTTATCTGGTATGGGAACTGGCAAATCTTGAAATTTTGTGTCTTTAGCATTGAAAAGGTTAAGAGGAATAATAGACATCGTTTGATAATCATTATATTATGATTTCTTCTTCTTACGATGAACTGACTGACTAGGCTGGACCGAGTATTGCTGTCAGTACACATTTCAACTTGCTCCACAACTGGAGACTTCTTAAACTTGAGACCGTTTTTTAGATTATTTATTTTCATTTGATCTAAGTCAATAGAATATTATAATGTATTTCTTAAAGTTATATGATAAAAACGTATTTTTAAAGGCTTCAATGTTGTTCATAAGCTGTTGTAGGCAAGCTGTTCCATAGTGCTTTGAAAAAACACAAGTTTAGAGTCAAATATAACCGGGTGCAGATCAGCAAAGAATTATAATGACATGCCTTTCATATTTGATGCTACTAAAATTTAGCGGTCAAAATATTCGCATATATGACCTGGTGACGTCACTGTTCATTCGCACCACTTCGCTCTAACTCTAAGCAAATGAATGCACACGACTCGATTATAATGTTCAAAAGTGAATATTTAATGTTTATTTTAGGTAGATTCTGATTGCATATTTCATCTTTATTTTGTATCAAAAGTGGATTATCTTAGATCGGCCATTAATGGATGTTATGATATAAATAATGACCTACAATGGGAAAATATTCGCCGAGCCCCGCGAGGTCATTCACATTATTTCATTATTTCTATAGTGGTTCGAGGAGGATTTACTTGGCCTATGTGGGGGGGGGGGGGGTGTCAAACACGTGTTTGTTAAATCATTACGTTAGTTTGCGGTCAAGCGGAGCGAGAGAGAGAGAGAGAAAGAAAAGAGAGAGAGATATATATATATATATATATACGTAAAAGAAAGAGAGAGATAGGGAGAGCGAAAGAGAGAGATAAAGAGAGAAAGAGATAGAGAGAGAGAGAGAGCGAGAGAGAGAAAGAGAGAGAAAGGTGGGGGCGGGGTGTCAAACACGTGTTTGTTAAATCATTACGTTAGTTTGCAGTCAAGCGGAGCGAGAGAGAGAAAAAGAAGAGAGAGAGAGAGAGAGAGAAAGAAAAAAGAGAGAGAGAAAGAGAGATACGTAGAGAAAGAGAGAGAGATAGATAGAGCGAAAGAGAGAGATAAAGAGAAAAAGAGATAGGGAGAGAGAGCGAGAGAGATAAAGAGAGAGAAAGATATATATATATATTACACACATACATATATATATATATATATATATGTGTGTAATATATATATATATATATAGAGAGAGAGAGAGATAGATAGAGAGAGAGAGAGAGCGAGAGAGAGAGAGAGAGAGAAAGAGATATTTTTTCTTCTTAAGATTTGTGTGCCGGAATATTGTATAAAAATACGTCGAGGCCATGAATCTCTAACATACCATTAGAATCTATCTCCATCCGTAGTTAGAAAAAAATCCCTTCTTGACATTTCAAAGAATGTACATAACACAGTATCAAAAGGCTTGATGATAATATTAAGGTATTAAAATTTCTATACTGTATTAGAATAATTTCAACGACAAGACTAGGAATATCATTTCAAGGTCTTCTTCAAAACATGTTTGGAAGCGAATCACTAGAGCAGAACGATTCGTTACGTGGCTCCATGTCTCCGTGACACCAATTTCCTGTCACAGCAAATTCATCAATTCATAAAATTTCTCCTCTTCGTTAAAAAAACATGTCAACATAATATTATATGATATTATTTTCGTATTGCTCTCACACCATACAGATAAGTCTGATATTCAGAGTTCAGCAGATTTTATCTTATCTTATGAAATGAATTTTGCAAATCACACGGAATTAGGAGTAGGGATACATTGAAATGATTCACGACATTTATTTTTAATGGTTGATCTATTATATACACATCAGCATGCTAACTGGATATATTGTTGACATATTCGTGTTTAGCCTTGTCCCCGGTGCAACTCAGCAAAATTTGTTAATCATAGCAATATATTTCCCCTGAAGCGCAACAATAAATCTCAATGATCCATTTTTTTAATAATTTGTTATGCTCGTCTAATAATATTATGCATCGCTGACTCAGTCTTTGTGACAAAATTGCTGAGCTGGCATATTTTGAAATAAAATAATATATGGATGATCTCCCAACATTAAACTATGTAAACAAACTACTTCAACAAGCAACCAAAGTAATTTGTCCTGATGAGGTTCCATTAAAAAGAACTCAAAACTGAGAACAGAAGAGTGGATGATGGTAATTTTTTGAACATTCAAACTCTTCGTGTTCCAATCATTAAAGTTGTACAATAATTTTCCGAATTAAAATAATATCACACGAAGTTAGATGTGCAGCAATTGAATTATCAAATTACCGATAATAACATTAAAAATTTTAATGAAATGATTTAAACTATTTGCCCTCGGATCAAACATTTCATAAATAAATGGTACAATATTGAATTAGAGAATCAATTAGTCAATTTTGATAAGTATCAAAAGCGAGTGTCAATTATCATAATGATGTAACTCTGGCGTTAGTAACCAAAACCCATTTCCATGCCAAACCAAAATAGTGCTGTGAAAACATGACTGTCACTGCATTTTCTATTTTGCATGTAATATGAGGAGTAGTGAAAGAGGGTTTTTTTGGGGTTTTTTTAAACAGCGATCCGTAATTAATTAATCTTAGCCAGTTTGATCGTATAGTAATGAAAAAAGGTGGGGAGCAGGCGCTGGATATCACAAGAAATGAGTCGTACTTGAGATTACATGCAGTGCAGAAACGAGACAAAGCAGAACAATTAAAAGAAAAAAACATAAGCACTATAAAATTCACCATAGTGGGGTTCGAACCCGGGACCCAGCTAGGGCACCCATCGCCTGGGCGACAGCACAAGACAGCGAGCTAATCATTTAGCCATCCGCTCCACTTCAGGGGAGTTCTTTCAAGTTTGACTCATTAGTCAGTTTGTCTGCATATAAATTATTTGATTTTTCAATAACTAAAAATCAAATACATACGTAAAGTCTACTTTACTTTTACTTTATTTTGCCCTCCAAATCACAGTAGCAAGCCTTGAGCAGGGAGGTAAGGCACGGTAAGATAAGGTAAGTTACGGTAAGGTAAGGTAAGGTAAACTTTATTGAAATGCGCAATGGCAGTAATACTCGGCCCAGCCGAGTCAGTCAGTTTATTGGAAGAAGTGAAGAATGATAATAATTGGAAAAGCCATTGTGAAACTACTTACATTCAATATATGTAATTCAATAATAGAATATCATATTCTCTCTCTCTCTCTCTCTCTCTCTCTCTCTCTCTCTCTCTCTCATCATTCGCCGAGCCCCTCGAGGTCATTCACATTATTTCATTATTTTTATAGTGGTTCGAGGAGGGTTTACATGGCCTATGTGGGGGGGGGGGAGCGGGGTGTCAAACACGTGTTCCTAATCTTAACCACAGACACTGCGGCAAGATATTTTGCTTAGTCATTGCTGTCAAGGCAGTTTGGGTTTCAGTTTTGTTTTGGTTTTGTTCTCATCTCCATATCTCTCCCCCCCCTCTCTCTCTTTCTCTCTTTATCTATCTTGCTTTCTCTCTATATATATATTTCTTGCTTTCTATCTCTCTCTCTGTCTCTTTCTCTCTCTATCTCTTTATCTCTCTCTCTCTTTCTCTCTATCTTGCTTTCTATCTTTTTCTCTCTCTCTCTTTCTCTCTATATATCTTGCTTACTCTCTCTCTCTGTCTCTATCTCTGTCTCTGTCCCTCTCTCTCTCTCTCTTGTTAGATTCCCAATTTCTCTTTCCCTCTCTTTCTCTTACCGTCCCTCTCCCTCTCCTTCTATTCTTTTCCCTGGTTAAACAAACAGGCTTTTTACCTTTTTATCTATTATAAATGTCTCAATTGATTTATTGTCTGTTGTCTCAACCCCTTCACTACGGGGTCCAATTCTAACCCAACAGAAAATACAAAATCTTGAAAAAATAACGTGTTATTATACCAGATATAAAAGATTTCAGTGGACAGATATATGCCAAAAGCCTGAATTCCAGCCCAATGAAATCTTATTTATTAGAAAGGCTTACTTTTGCTTATCCTCTTGGTGCTTGATAACCACATAAGGCTAACACGTTGAAACGTCATATTTCTCGGTTGGATGCCATTTTTGTCATCTGTCCCCATGACCATCTATTAGCTTTCATTTCTCTCTATACTCCTCCTCCAGGTGTCCAGCGGGCGTGCATTTCTTTATGTTTGAAGAGGGTACCTCCGATGGTAATGTTGTTGTTTTCACAGAACTCTATCAATCGTTCACCATTAGCATTTGTAATAAACCTTCTCTACCGCTCGTCCCACATGTGCGCTTTAGTCACCAAACACATCATGCGTTGAAGTCTTTTGAACAATTTGATTTAGTCTGCCATAAAAGCTTTCTTTCTCTTCCTCACGCTTGTCCTCTTGTGGAGTATAACAAACAATTACTGTCAATTTTACATAATTTGAATTGAATCTTGCTTTGAGCAATTTGTTCTCCCATTGGTCTCCATTTTTTATTCCGTTTTTTTAAATAGTAGATGTGCAACGCCATTTAAATGCAGTTCATCTTCTTTCTCGGAGTAAATAATTGTATGTCCTGATGCAAGATTTCTACGACCATTGCCGGTCCATCGTGATTCGCCTATTGCCATGATATCAAGTGGATATCTCTCCATTCCTTGTGTCGCTTTTGCTAGTTTACTAGTTTGGTAAAGTTTCCTTACATAGAATACCTATCTGAAATTAGAACAGGCAAATCTTAAATATGTTTTTATCTAGCCAGCACCTTAAGAAAAAAACCTTAGCCTTGAAAGGGTTAACCGTATTATGGTTATCCTAAATGTTTTGCACTGTGTTACCTAACTACAGCGTCACTTTGCTATCTAGCAGGACTGAGTACTTTTGTGCACAAAGAGTGGTAGAATATCCTTGGTGTTCCTAGACCATAACAATGCATGATGTGGGTGGTAGCCATCATCTGTTTGTGTATTTTGCCTTATGATTGTAAGGAGTAATTTTTCTTTTCATGTAATTTATCTCTTTGTCACTTTATTTTTAAAGGAGATGATATTTTCCCCTTGTAAATCGTCTCTCTGTGAAACGTCCCTTGCAAGGACAAAGGCGCTTACATTACCATAGCAGTTGAAAGCGCCATTTCATAAAACTCTAAAAAAAACCGAAACAAACCAACAACAATGAAGAGCTCTTAATGAATTGCCCACCACGGACTTGCCCATTCATCAACACGTCATACCATTGCTGTGGTAGACTCCAAATTAACTCTTTCACTGCTAAGATTATTTCTTCTCAAACTACACACTAGACTAGATACATCCTTAAACTTCGTTTCAAACTGACTTTCAGACTTTTCGCATATGTCATTACACTGAAATCTCATCTATCTGTAATAAGAACAGTCAACCAAGCACGAGTGTTCTCGGCTTGTAGTGTGACAACTTCCGCTGAACAGCAACCCATTTTGCCGGACATAACCTGTTGTGAGACATTATTTTTATTGGTGGTGGTCGTGGTGGTTGTGGTGGTGGTGGTGGTAAATATGTCAAGGGAAGACTGCACCAAAAAAAGCCAATTGGCCATGACAAATGTTTTATGCACAAACTTTGGTCCCATAATCACACTGGCGCTTTGTACCTGTCTATTACATATAGTAAGACAACCAACAATACAATCAATGATCTTTGGACTGGAAAATATTTAATTCGTTTGTGCATATCTTTCTTTATAAAATACAATGAGCTTGATGCTTGATGCAATGCTTGATAAACATGTTTTGATCATGTCTATTCCTCGGGTCGTCGGCATTTAATCTACCTCTTGCCGACAGGTGAAACAAAGGGAGTGGTTAACAGGTCAGTGCAGTGGGACAAAGACAAAGCAAGACAAACAGAAAAGCAACGCTTCGACACAAGGTCTTCATAATAAGGACAAACAAGACTTAACAATATAACAAAGACATTCCATCCACACACGAAGCTAAGTTTTGTTATTTTGTTATTTATTTTGGCCTTCACTAAACACCACCAACATTTTGTCAAGGATGTCCGTGACTATTCAAGGACAGCTCCTGCTGTGAGACATGATATTAATGGTATAGACGTTTAAATTTGATGTTCCTGAACACTGAACAGACAGTTATGGGGAAATGTTTTTTCTTTAAAGCTGGTATCTATTTCCGTCTCTCTTTTCACGGGAGGATATGTTTATGGTGAAACGGACCATCCTCATAGCATGTGATCCAAAACGTGCATATGTTTACCATGTCATTTGTATGTCAATTTCAGATAACCTTATTCACGCCTCTCTCTCTCTCCACCTCTCTCTCTCTTCCTCTCACTCTCTCTCCCTCCCCCTCTCTCTCTCCACCTCTCTCTCTTCCTCTCCCTTTCTCTCTCTCTCTTTCACACACACAGACACACACACACACTCTCTCTCTCATTCTCTCTATCTCTCTCCCTTTCTCTCTCTCTTTCACACACACAGACACACACACACTCTCTCTTTCCTTCTCTCTATCTCTCTCCCTTTCTCTCTCTCTCTCTCTCACACATACACTCTCTCTCTCTGTCTTTCTCTCTCTCTCTCTTAAGCACACAAACATAATCTCTCTCGCTCTCTCTTTCTTTCTCTCTCTGTCTTTCTTTCAAACACACAAATACACACACTCTATATCTTCCTCTCTTTCACACACACAAACACACATTCTATCTCTCTTTTTCTTCCCACACAAAAACACACAAACACACACACACACTCTCTCTTTCTCCCCCACCCCCTCTCTCTCTCTCTTCAACGATATGAAGTTAGTTTATTTTCTGTCAGATGTCCTTTTCTACACGAGTGCACCCGTTGTTCCGTTAATCCTGATAACCCCACAGGGATAATCAAATAAATATTTCATAGAGTTTGGACACTGTTTTTTGTTTTGTTTTTTCGTGGAGGTGGAAAACTGGGAAACTAACTAGTGTTGACAATATCTTTTCCCTTGGATGAAAGTAAAGTATTAACCAGCCTTCAACTCTGATGGATGATAAACACAGACACGGCTGTCATTGGACCCATTCTTCAGGCTAAGTTCAATGTGTATTTTCAATTTATTCCCTTTCTCTTCGACAGGGAGGCGCAGTGGTGGAGCTGGTAGCGACGCAGCTCAGAACCCGGGGGCCCGAGTTCGATTCCTACCAGGGGCACTTCGGTTTTTCCTTGGGCAAGGAAATTTGCTCCAATTGCCTCACCCAACCCAGTTGTAAAATTGGTACAAATCCACATATGCTGAAATTCAATTCAATGAAATCTGATTTATATGGTATAAGAACAGGCAAATCTTTCAGATTTTGTGTGTCTATAACAACTTGAAAGGGTTAATTGGGAATAAGAAATAAAAACAAGTGAACATAGAGGCTTGTTTTTTTTTCATTTCATTGATCTTGCACTTTATTGACCAAAAGAATGATAACAACATTCTTGCGTCAAGTGTCTTTTGTAGACTCAATCATGCAAACAGAATTTCATGAAATTAATTTGTTTTCAGTTGTTATTTATCACACAATGCAATGTTCTGACATCCCAAATGCTATTTAAAATCAACACTTCGTGCACTGCAATGTATGGCAGAACCAATTGTTTTATATCGTTGACTTTAGAGACCAAATAGGGAGTTCCTTCCAAGGTCTTCCAGGTTTCTATGAACGGTTTTCTGAGGAAGAAAAAAACAGAATAGAGTGAGAGAGGGGTAAATATGACAACTTTTGTGAAATAATATAACATAGGAAAATGAAACACAAACGGAAGAGATTGTGCTATAAGAGGTAAGAGGGATCCAAAGGTATTTCAGAACTAGGCAGGGTGTTTGGTCTCTTACAAGGAAATTTAGTTGTCGCATTCTTTTTTAAAATGTAGAAGATTGAGAACATTACACATATATGATGCGTTTAGGGACGAATGGAAAAACGAAATGTTTTATATTTCCCTCGGCCAACAGTGAAACAAATCAACAAGACAAGCGTGTGTTAGGCGAGTTGTAATTTGTTTGTGGGACACAGATACAGCTGTCTGGAGGGCCAGGCGCTCGTCGTTATGAAAACATTTCGCTCAGAATCGTGGGCCGGATGTCAGGATCTTATGACTGGATGATAAATTCGAGTGAGCCCTCCGTTTATCTCTTTATGGCAGCACGTTAACTTCACTAGACAGCTCCACCTTTGAAATGACCTAAATTGTGTAGAAAAGGCGGGAGGGGGAGGGGAAGGGGGCGGGAGTATATTCGCTATAAACAGCCACCGTGAATATTATTGCAGATGGTTCTTCTTACCTTGCACTGTGAAGGGATGTCGAATACTGAGGGGTCTGAGACGGAAGGGATGATGTCGGCAAAGTGGCGGCTTTCAATCAGGGGAGTATCTGGGGAAGACAAGGTTCAAATATGGCTGCAATCACAGGGAATAACTTGATGTACAAGACGTTAGTTATATTATCTATATTTAGAATTCAAGTCAATAATTCCTGGTCTTCTCCTACTCTCCATCAGAACTGAAGTATGAATCAAATTAGATGTATACAAAACAAATGGATATCATTGTGATTAGACCAGACAGGAATATAACAACAACAGCAACAACAACAACGACAACGACAACAGCAGCAGCAGCAGCAATACACACACAATACAATTGCATAAAACAAGATGCAACACATCGACAACAACAAAAACAACAACAACAACAGCAGCAATACACACACAATACAATTACATAAAACAAGATGCAGCACATCGACAACAACAACAACAACAACAACAACAGCAGCAGCAGCAGCAATACACACACAATACAATTACATAAAACAAGATGCAGCACATCGCTCACACAGCATTTCAGTTGCTGAAGCTCCAGACTTTGACGCTTTCAAGAATCGCTTGGAGCGCAAAGCCTTTTTGACACATTATGTACTATAATATTACCATGTTTAGTTTGGAGTAGCCCTCCGTCAAGGTAGAGGCAAAATGATGTCCGAAACTGGACACCAAGGATCAGCTAAGGCATTAAAAACCTCATTGGTTGGATTAACTATGCTATACTTTACTACTATACTCTACTTTATTTTCTTGATAACATTGGGAAGGGGAGGAGGGAAAGAGGATCTATAGCAACCAAAATGTAACGTACCAATAACTGGGGCTTGACTCGGTGTAAGTACGGTGTGTTTTAGGGCAGATCCCTTCTTAAAGCAGGCATCCAGCCGACCTACCACCCTGTCTGAACCATGGACCCCCCCCCCCCTCACACACACACACAGTCTCTTTAACTAACTCTTTCTCAGCGAGGTCTGATTCTAACCCAAATGAAATATTGATGATTCGTGTGCCCTTAGCATTAAATGGGTGAATTTGTTTTTTTCCCCTGGGGGTAAGCTACGTGGTTTTATGCTATCTTTTAATGTTTTAAATGTTGTTTTTAAAGTCCCATGTTTATCTAGATATTTATGACGGCCAAGTCCCGAAACGCTCATATTTTTGGTCTCGATTTATCCTTTTTTCTCTACTTGCCTATCGCCCTCTCCTTCTGTTATACCAAACACAAGACAAGGAGGGAGGCGTTGTGGCCTAGCTGGTAGCGACGCAGCACAGAACCAGGTTCAATTCATACCAGTGGCATTTCGGTTTTTCCTTGGGCAAGGAAATTTATCCCTATTGCCTCACCTCACCCAGGTGTAAAATGGGTACCAATCCATAATCTTGATTAGGGAAAGTAATCTGCGATAGACCAGCGTCCTATCCAAATGGGGGTGCAATAGCTCAGTTGGTAGAGTATCAGACTGTTGTGCTGAAGGTCCCGGGTTCAATTCCCTTCAGAGGTGGAATTTTTTTCCGGGACCAGAAAACCCCACTGTCGACCCAGCAGTAAAATGAGCACCTGGCCCTCCATATAGCAGTGTCTTTGTCCTACAAACATATTGTAACACGCCTAACAGGCGCTTGTCTTGTCCTATGTGTTTCAATGTTTGCTGTTGGCCGGGGAAAG
>JAUEKZ010189500.1:0-12469 GCA_031471865.1 Melibe leonina | reverse complement strand
AGAAGATACAGAAGAAGCGACCACCAGAGGCGCCCGCAAAAATGTCTTTTATCAAAGATCAGCAACAAACACATCGTTAGTGCAAGTTGCTTGAGATCTTGATAAAAATCTTTATGTAGCTCCTATTGCTTACATGACGGTTAATGGTCAATGAACAAGGATATTTTATGACAAAAAATACATAAAAATACAAACTTTGAGAAAAAAACTCATCAACGAAACAAAAGGGTGAATGATTGGGTTCCTAAAAGAATAGTATAAAAAATAAACAAATTAATGAACCATTATTATATTTGATATATTTTATTTGTTTTACAATATAATCATCATATATTTATTGGGACCAAAATATAATGCAATGCAACATCAAGTTACTACTTCAAACTTCACAAATGTTTTCATCAAAAAGGAAAAGAAAATCACAACCCACCCCAGTATAATTTCTAATTCTATCTGATAAAATAGCACTTTATTTTTTCCTTTTTGATTTTTCCTTTGTTTTCGTCTTAGATAATGTTCTAGTGGATTCTTCACCAGATTTTTCCTCCGATAATTGCAAACCAAAATCATCGGAAAGAGTTCGCAGCTGGGACACAGATTCTTTCAATTCATCACTGGCATTTCTCAGTCTGCAGTATTTGTCCTCCAAATCAGAAGGCACCTCTTTCAAGGATGTATACAAGGAGAGCAGACGCGTGACATGGGTGTAGGAATCATTGATCTGACTCTGGTCGAGACCGCCGGGGCTGTTGCACCCGGCACTGCTTGCGTTCGGACTGCTCAGGCTACTGTTGCTGTTGCTGTCGCCATTGGAATTGCTGGGCAGGCCTTTAGATAAGATAAGGAAAGAGCCAGAGAAGAAGGACAAGTTAAAAAAACATATATATAAAATAAAAATCATACTCATACTCATACAATCTACAAACACATAATATAATATCATTTATCTTAGCGGGAACAGAATGATGCGAAGTGGGATTTGTGAAATATGGGATATAAATACAAATACAAAAAACCCCATTGTTTGAGTACCCCCTCTCCTCTAGAAAAGTTAGCAAATAATTTATATGTTTCAATGTTTGGACCCTAGCAATGGCATTATTCCTTCATCAAGAAGGTGTCGCCTAAAATTCTAACTGGTAATATCTTGAATTTCTATTTGGAGTTTCCTTGATGTAAATAGGCTAAAAATATATGACCAACCAGGTTTTTCCCAGCATAGGTTTAGGGATAGGATAGATCCAAAATACCTAAATGCATATTTCTCAAAAGTTGCATTTTCATCACTTGACAATTTTCAGTTCTAAAATTTGTAGCTTTTAATATAGCCACAGAGTTAATTTTTTGCACAGCGGATTTTGAAAGGTGGCTGTAAATAACTGATGAATATGACTTGTTTTAAATTGTTCCATTTATCATAAATTTCTCTAAAAAAAACCAATATTATCTTAAAAACGGTTATGAACATTAAACATTTTTTAATATTATTTTAGATAAAATGTTGAATTAAAAATGTTGCAAAGTGTATTGAATTAGTTGAGTCATTATTATTTAGTAGAACCTTCTAAATTTTGTGCTGTATTGAATCATTACTAAAATCTACAATTAAAGAAGCAATAGTCTACTAAGGAATAATGAAACTCTGTTTTATTCATTTTCTTTATCTAAATTTTAACAACTTCGTTGTTGTTGTCGTATCACTGATGTTTGATTTGTCTAGAACACCTACAGTTACCTTTATTTGAGAGATAGAAAGAGAGTTAAAAATGTAGATGGAGCAGGAAATAGAGAGAGAAATGGAATGAGAGTACACCTGAAGCAGCATGTCGGGCACTTTCATTTCTTTTAAAAACGAAAGAAAGAACCCATTTAATAAGCAGGACAAAGGAGGACCTTACCAGTTTGATAGTCAGCCAGATATTCTGCTCCAAGCTGGAAAACATTGTCCGAATCCTCGGCAGACTCAATGTCAATGTCCTGCTCAGCCAAACTCGGAGGTTGGGGGCGTTCAGGCAAATGACTGACAGCTTTTGACATTTTCCCCATCAAATACGTACCTACTGATATTAGAAGAAAAAGGAAATAAAAATAAACATATAGATATGAATTATTCTACAAGCAAGCACACAGCATATTATTATGCATATAAATTTGCAGAACCCAGGACAACCCACCAAATATAGGCATAATTCTGAATTTTCCCAACCTTTCCTTATTTTCAACAGTTCTCAAAATATTCCAGCAAAAGAATTAAACACATGTCCAAAATTTCAACAGTGCACAAAACTTTAACTCAATTACTGACAAGTAATGAAATAAATGCAGTGTTTTTATCAATTTTCTTCTGTGATCCTTTCCATGTTCTTAATGTAACTATAACCTGTCATCATTAACAACATGCCTGCAACCAAGTGAGTAGCGTTCAATTTATTTTCATTCCCAAAAAACACAACACAATGTATGTGTGTTAGTAGTGCTGTCATTGTCATGAGTATATTGCCTCAAGTCTACGTTACAGGTTGAGAGGACACAAAATCTATTCATCATACCAGAAGAGCGCTTCTACTACAGCAAATAACATTTACGCTGCATCATTGGTTACTATTAACTCATTCGTCAGACAGGCAACCTACCGTTATGACGCATTGGTTGTAGTTATTGAACACTGTTTTAAGGGCTTTGTAAGCCAACTGCATGCTTATTAAGGGAAAAGAACACGAAATATTGAAAATGTAATGTAAATTTTTATAAATTTTTCATCCCATCACACTTAGATTTGATAATATTTTTGGGTGTTTTCATTATTTCTATGAAGATTAGACAGACGACAGACGGAAAGAGGAGAGGCAGACCCTAAAGAAGTTGGATGAAAACGATCGAGCTGGACATGAAGGAAAAGGAGCTGACCGAGGATGACACCATGGACAGAAACGCATGGAGACATTGTGTTCGCTGCAGCGACCCTGCACCCCACAGGACACGCTGAAGAAGATTTTCATTATTTCTGTTGTGCGAAATTTTATCAGCTAACAACCGGCTTCTTCCACTTTCTGTTTGTCAATATGTCGAATGCATGAAGATATCTGTCTGTGAACGAAGCGGTGGATTTAGTGATGGAGGAGGGTTCAGACAGACTAACAATTGACAATCACTTGTGAGGCAAAAAAACCCCCCAAAAGTTACATTATTTGTTGCTTTTAGGAACTAAAAATTGTATGGTTCATCTAATAGGTAAAAAAGTTATGCCAGAATAAAAATGGGTCAAAATCATGCGCATGGCTATTTCTTGGCTCAAGGGGCGTGACTGCAAAGAGTTAATATAACAATAAAATTGGGACCGGTCAAGAGGTCTTATCCAGGGGTTGTCACTATTCAGAGGTTGCGTAATCTAGGGGTACCACTGTTGCGTTATCTTGAAAATGCACTGGGAACAAGAATTTTTTTTCTCAAACTGAGTGAGAATGTTATTTAAATGAGCAGCAACATTCAGCCACTTTACATTTTTTACCGAAGAAATCGAAAACCATCTGTCCAGACCTACTTCTATATAGTCCTAGACTGACAGGTTTTTTCTTCTCTTTTTTTCTTTAAAAAAAAGGAGGTCTAGACCCTCTATATAGTCTAGCTACTACTAGAGATACATCTAGGGTCTAGGTCTAGATAGTTTGATAGGCTTAACTTACGAACTTCTTTCTGGGTCCAGCAGAAGACTCACTCAAACAAAGATGTTGCAGATAGGATAGGCTATAAAGTCTTGATTAGAAAGATAATACACTTTATTCAAACGTTATTTTCTAGTCTAGACTAGATAGTTTATTGTTAACGTTTCATACAAGTGCTTGTACCCTTGGCTAATTGTTTTCGTCACCATCCTTGTTTCACTTGCTAACACCTCAATTGGACTTCTTGGACAGAAGATCATTCGTTGAAGTGTCGCTAATAACTCCTAATGATCTGTTTTGGCTGCAGTTGCAGTTATCTCATCTTGTTTCCTATCGAAGTCCGAAGTTAAAAACGAAAGTAGGATTTCTCGAAATCACTGTGACTGTGTGTGTGTTTGTGTGCAGGTCAGAAGAGATACTAAGTTATCTGTTGAATTTTATTGTTCTGCCCTAGGTTTTAATAATGAATATTCGAAGTCTGATTGTCTTGTTTGGAAGTCAGACAGGGACAGCTCATGATGTGGCTGACAGAATTGTTAGAGAAGCCAAACGGCGTCATTTCTCTGCCAAAGCAATCCCTATGGATTCTTATCCTGTGGTAAGTCAAGTAAAGCTAATGGTGACAGTCAACCCTTGATTTTCTGTATGACAAGCCTACAATGCGCTAAGAAAATAGCTTCAAAAGGATGCACTTATTTGTTTCAACAAGAGAAAGAAGAAAGTAAGCAATATGAGATGAATCACATACCATTCCTACGGTGCCCCTAATCATAGATTGATTTCATGCTCATGATCAATTCTATATAACCAAGTGTGTAAAAGAGATGGTGGCAGTGTGTAGCTATTATTGTCATTAGTGTGTTGAAGTAGTATGTCATAATGAAGCAAGAGGCATCTGGAGGCCTAAAAAAATGAATCACAAAAAGTATATTATTATCAATTACGATGGGAAGGTATTGATTTAGCCCTGATGTACACCAGACTGCGAGGGGTAAGACTATAAGGGGTTTGGAGTTTGGGGGCGCTTGATAGGGATATTGTGGTAATGATTAATAATTACAACGCACATTAATTCTCTTTTTACCCATTGATTATGGTGACGTGTTAACATTTGGTGGACAGGGATGGACTAGGGCAGGCCAGGCGGACTAGACATTTTGTCTTTTCCTTTTAGTTTTTGTGTCTTTTTCTGTCGGGTTTGGTACATCGCTGATGGTGGCTTAAAATCTGAATGACATGGGTCTGGTTACAATAAAATCCATGGAAATTAATCAGCTTTCTTGTTTGATCAGAGGAGATTATCAGATGGGAAAAAGGTAGATAATTTATAGATAAAAGATATAATTGCTGGATGAAGAGAGAGAGAGAGAAAATTTCAAACCATGGCATCTTCATACTTATTGTTGTTCTTTTTACAGGCCAAATTGATTCAAGAGCCCCTGGTTGTGTTTGTATGTTCAACCACGGGACAGGGGGACCCGCCTGACAATATGAAAGTAAGTACAAAAAAATTTGAAAATATAAACCATTGTGAGCAAGTAGCATACAGTGAAGCATGCATTCCTCCTCTTTGCTAGGATAGAAAGAGATGGTGGTGGTAGATTTTGAATCAAAATCAGTAATAAAAAGAGTGATCAAGTTCAGACATTGGGTTTGGAATGAGTTAAACCTGATGTACTTTTCACCAAGAGAACTATAGATGCTCTCCATGTGGTTTCGAGTTTTTATAGATATAGGGAGAGCCTGGAACAAAATTCTTTTCTATTTGTTTCAGTAGTCTAAATGTATTCCATGCCCTCTTATAATTCCTAGTTTTCACTGATTCCTCATCCCAAACCCAGTGTTTAAACTTGTATTTTCTTTTCTAACTTTAATGAATTCTCCAATATATATTCCTCTCATACAAGTTTCTTTGTTCGAGCAAGGATGAGGAATACATGTGATATTGTGGTATGTTGTATGACACATTACATTATAGGCAAATTCTGAATCGCATTGAAAAATATTTATTACTTGGTATCTCTTCCCTTGTGTGATGGATTCTTTAGATGTTTTGGAGATTTTTACTAAGGAAAGAATTGCCCACCAATTCTCTGTCACAAGTCCGTTTCTGCGTTTTGGGACTAGGAGACTCCTCATATCAAAAGTAAGCGTTTGAAAAGGTTTGACATTGTCTTGTACTGTCCTTTTGCTTACATGCCTGTCATCTGCTCCTTCTGTTTGACTCTATACTCAAAGGCCAAGCAGTCCACCGTTTTCATTACCAACTTGAAAAGGATACATATCATGAAGTTTCCTGATTAGACACTCACTGAGTTGACAAAGTTCTGAAAATGTTAACACCACATTCGTTCATAAAAAAAATTACAAATTAATTTTTCCGCTGGTTTTATGCAAAGAAGAATGTAAAAACTTGTTAGTCCCCTTTCTTGGTTTCAGTTTGTTTTATGCAAGTTTATTTAAGAAATGTCATATAATATAAAGAATTATACTTTATTTTATGGGTAGGCTATGAAGTGTTAATCTCATAAGTGCCACAAACATAATTGTGTTGCGTTACTGACAAATAGTAGTGTTTTAAACTAGAAACAGAATTCCCTATTAGAATTTGCTTGTTTTTGATCTTGTTACGATGAAAAGCCTTCTTAATTTTTAATTTTCAACATGTCATAGACGAAATCTTTACAAAATAGCTATTCTCTCATCTTCCATGACTTCTAATGTTAAAAAAAGTGGTCATTGTATTTTTCATGCTTGATTTGCAGGTATAATGTTGTTGGCAAAAGACTGAACAAACGTCTCAACCAGTTGGGAGGTGTCTGCGTGCATACCCTGGGCCTAGCAGATGATCAGCATGACTTGGGGTGTGTGTCTCATCATTTCTCATGTACTTTTTATTATTTTGTTTACTATTATAACCCTTTCAGCTCTAGGGTGATTTTTCAAACTACTAACTAAATACATAAAAAAAATTGCCTGTTCTTATACCAGATAGATCAAATTTCAATGAAATTCAGGCTTTTGGCATATGTCAGTTCACTGAAATCTGGTTTCTATGGTTATTATAGAACACATTAATTTCAAAGATTTTACATGCTTCAGCACGGCTAGAATCAGATCCTGTTGTGAACGGGGTAAAGACACATGGAATTTACAGCAAAATGTTTAATTTATTTATCTGTAACTTTAAAACATGGGGATTAGCTTAGCAAATTGTGAGACTTACTGCACAAAATATGTTTCCTCTTTTTTTTTTTTTGCGAAAAAATATATTTTAACTGATAATCTAGTCCCGGACAGATAGGCTGAATGAATTATCCCACTTCTCCTATATCCAATGTTAGTAAAGGTTGTGTGATTTAGAATTTTTAAAGTTCAACTGGTTTAGCCGTCTACAATGTACAAATCAGTTTATGTTGTCCATTGACACCCAAATATGGACGACTCTTTATCTGATATATTAACCTGTAAGGGTTATATTAACCTGTGAGGGCTTGAAAGAGAGCAAAGTGAATATACGAGACTAAGAATAAAACAATGATACACCTTTTATACCCCTGGTTTTTCAATTCATTGCTTAACCTTTCATCATTTTCTTTTATTGGTCCATTAGTTTGGAATTTTCTGCCTGTCTCTTTTTGACAACAAAAAAACAATTGATTCTTAAAAGAACTACTTAAAACACACCTTTTCTTGAAAGCCTACACAACCATGTACTTTTGAACCGTGTACTCTCTGTTGTTCCACTATCCTGTGTACAAACCGATTCTTTATTTATATTTCCCCCTTACTTGTGACTCGTTTGAAAAATAATGCATGTTATATTTTAAATTTACCCTTTTTCTCAATTTGTAAAAGCGCATCGAGCACTTTGGTGGAAATGCACTAAAAATTTTATGCATCATTATCATTATTGTTATTATTATTATCATTTCAGCGTTGATGCAGTTGTGGGTCCTTGGATGGATGGGTTCTTCGGCAAGGCTCTGGAATTGTGTCCCTTGCCACCTGGTCTCCAGATTATCTCAAAGGACGTGTGGTATGGGGTGCAAGTTGACGTAATAGGTTTTTGTCTATCATAACAATATTATGTTTCAAAACTTGCATAAAAGATTTTGATAATGTGATAGAATATTGTGATGTAACAAACTGCTTTTGGGGTGGAGAAAAAGTTTGTTATATCTGTCTAATATTTCATTGAAATAATGAGGCTGAAAAGAAATTGGAGCACAGAAATGTGCTTTTATATTCGTAAGTTTATGTTCATTTTATTAATTATATGGGTATATCTACTGTATAACATGCGTCTTGAAGCTTTACTTTGTCTTTGAAGCAGCCTATACAGTATATAGTATGGGATTAAAAATTATTAATTATTATCATGACTAGATAGGTCTCCCTATCTCACGTGACTTTTGGTATCAGCTGATCGATATCTGAAAATACCTATTTTGCAACTTGTCTTCCTGTAGTGTTAATATTCAAGAATATCTATATAGCTTGCAAAATTTCTCTTAGCTCCATTAGTATAGTAATTCATTCTCATCAGGCAAGCTTTTTTTCATGGATTGAAAAGAAAAAACCTTTAAAAATCAGCATAAGATTAAATTTTGGTATGCTGATTTTTTTGTAAGGGTCTAATTAGGCTCTGAAAAAATGTTTAGATGTGCCATTTCTATATGATTTAAAAATTGTGTCGATTCTTTATTAAAGGTAAATTATATAAAAAGTTTTGATCAATCTTTTTCTGAAAACTTTTTCCGCTTGTTGAGAAAATCACATTTTGTTTTAGATCCAGTTGAAACAATCAATATCTTCTTTTATGATCCATTACAGTTTAGTTATAAAAAAGCTCTTGCATTCATAAGATGATATTTGTATGAAGGAGGATTAAAAATAACAGTTCATAGAGCAATTGTTTCCTAGCTATTGTTATTGTTGTTATTATCATTATGATGATTATTGTTATTATCATTTTCATGTTTGGTTTTCTTTTCAGTCCGCCTCCAAAGTTCTCTGTCCAGCTAGTCAACTCTTTGGAGCCAGAGTCAGAGAAAAATGACGTCCACAGCAGCCAGGGCATGACAACATCCGACGGAATCAAATCCCCTCCATCAGCCTCTCACCCGTTTTACGCAAAGCTCCTTTCCAATGAACGAGTCACTGCACCAGACCATTTCCAAGACGTGCGACTGATAAAATTGGATATAACAGATGCTAATATCAGGTAGCACAGGGGGGATGGAAGGATGGATGGATGGGCTTTTGTAAATGAGCTGAAATTATTGAATAGAAGTGTGTAATGGTAATGATTTGATGTGTTTGATTTAGATTCTAAATCTTTATATTGTCTTTATAAATGCAGTTGGTCAGTAGAATGGTACATCACAAGAAATATTGTCCCTGTCTCTTTCAATTCCCCCCTCTCTCTCTTTCTCTCTCTCTCCCTCTCTCTCTCCCTCTCTCTCTCTCTCTCTCTCTCTCTTCCCTTTCTCTCCTTGTCGTAACAATCAAAACATAAGAATTGCCATTTAAAATCCTTTTTTGTTTTGTTTATGTTACTTTTTGTATTGTGGCAGGAAATTCTGTCAATCAGCAGTTAGCATTAGCTTTTGACTTTTTAAAAATTAAAAGGTTGTCTGTGGCGCGGTGGCCTAACTGGTAGCAACGCAGCACAGAACCAGGGGGCTCCGGGTTCAATTCCTACTAGTGGCACTTCGGTTTTTCCTTGGGCAAGGAAATTTACTCCAATTGCCTCACCCCACCCATGTGTAAAATGGGTACCAATCCACAATTTGGGTTAGGGAAAGTAATCTGTGATAGACCAGCGTCCTATCCAGAGGGTGGCAACCATTGTCATTTGTCCACTTCACGCTACAAAAACCAGGATAAGCTCCGACTCCATGGGCCATTAGGCTCTGAAGGACTTAATTTCTACTTTATTGTGTTGTTATTGTTATTGATTGCATTCTATCTATTGACCTGGCTTGTTGTGCTGTCTATGTTGTGCTGTCTGTGTTGTGCTGTGTGTGCAGCTATGAACCAGGTGATGTCATGATGGTACAGCCACAGAACTCGATGGAGAGTGTGAAACAATTCCTCAACCTCGTCAACTTAGATCCTGACAAAGTCTTCATCGTCAGGGAAATGGATGAAGGTAAATGCGGGTGGTTTGTGGGCTTCTTTCACCCTGTTGCGATCGTCCTTCTGTATCTTCTCCTAATGGCTTCACCTAACATCCTACTGCAGCAAGACTTGCCACTCCCAAATCAGTGTGTACAGCCACAGCAGCTGCTGTCATTTAACTACTAATTGACTTTGACCATACCAGGCGGTGCACACAGACTCCATTGTCTTTCAAGACAGACGGAAGCCAACAACTTGTCCTATTTATTCCGTTTTTCTTTCCAGTGCTCTCTTGAACAGCATACGCACATAGCTGTATTTGGCTGTTTGCTCAGTCTTGGTCCTGCTTGTTGTCTAACAGATTTTTCTGGTCATTCCCCATGTTTTATATAGTGGTACATAACTACAAGGTTACTTTTGTACACAAAGGGCGGTAGAATATCCTGCGTCTCCCTGTGCAATGAATGCATGATGTGGGCGGTGGCCATCACTTGTGTGTTTGTTCTTCTCTTACATCTTCATGGGTGTCAGACTGCCAGAATTTTGCGACAAGCCGGTAAAATGAATGTTGGAGCTCTATACATCCATCTTTAAACAACCCGTTGGTTCAGGGTTACAATGCATACTTCCAGGCAAAATGAACCCTGAATGGTCCTATTTCAGGTGGACTGCAGTTTTTTTTAAAATTCACCCACTTGCACCCATGCATCTTGGTTTTACCTGTGTTTTTTAATTGCGTTGCGTTGTGTTATCTCTATGTTATGTGTACAGACAACCCTGTACCGGTGAGTCTGCAGCGTCCTAGGACTGCCCAGTGGCTTTGCTTGCACCATTTGGACATCAACGCTGTCCCTCGGAGGTCCTTCTTTGAGCTGCTACGGTACCACGCCACAGACGAACTGGAGAAAGAGAAGCTTGAAGAGTATTGTACTGCAGAGGGCCAGGTGAACGAGCATTGATTCAATGACATGTTTTCTCCATTTTTTGGTGACTGGCTCTTAAAGTCAGGGAGGAATAGAGAGAGAGATAAACAGAGAGGGAGGAAGGAATGGAGGGGGAGAGGGAGGGGAAGAGATAGAGATAAACAGAGAGAGAAAGGAAGGGGGAGAGGGAGGGGAAGAGAGAGAGAGATAAACAGAGTGAGGGAGAGGGATGGGAAGAGTAGAGATAAACATAGAGGAAGGAAGGGGGACAGGGAGAGGGAGGGGAAGAGGAGAGATAAACGGAGAGAGGGGAGCAGATTGTCAAGTTTTTAAAAAGTTTTTCCTTTCCACCCAGCAGAAAATAGTGAGCTAGGTTTCTTTAGAACTGGCAAAAGTAAAAGCATTGTGGAAAGCAATGGCAAACTACCACACCATGCCGTAAGCCTTGTACAACCAGGACCGTACTCCTGATTCCTGACGCTCTGGTATTGAGTATGGGAGCAAGGGTGAGGAATGTTATGTGTTGCGCTCATTTACAGTGAGGACAATATTCCTGTAAAAGTTAAAAGGAAGAATTCCTCCTTTTTTATGAAGTTTTATCCTCTTTTGATCTTGTTTTTCTTCTTTGTTGTTTCTTTTCCTCCTTTTTGGTCTTTTTGTTATTATTGTCACTGCATTTAGGACTTGTTTTCAATTGTGAAGTTGTTTTTTAATTCTCTTCTCATGAAATCAGGAGGAGCTGTTTGATTACTGCAACAGGATGAAGCGTACCATTGTGGAGGTGGGTCTGCTTGTATGGGTTGCTACATTGATTGGTACTTGTTCTCAACGCACGTTTTTCTAACCCTTTCAATGCTAATGACACCAAAATCTTCAAGATTTGCCTGTTCTTATACCAGATAAATCAGATTTCATTGAACTGATGTGTGCCAAAAGTTGAAAGTCTGAAAATGCAGGTTTTTTATGTATATGCATTTTACTGTAATCTGATTGATCTAGTATAGAAACAGGCATATCTTTAAAATTTTGCATGTTTCAGTGTGGCTAGAATCAGACCCCGCTGTGAAAGGGTTAAACATTCACAAAGATTTTGAGTTTTCTAATTAGTTTGATTAGAAATAACCTTAACATTGCAAGGGTTAAATCTGCCTATTTTTTTTCTACATGCTTTCATAGAACGCTTTCATAGATTAAGCAGTTTCAAGAGACCAGGGGGTTTTCATGATATTTCTATTGCATTTCTGTTGAAAATGTGAGATGGTTTTTTTTAATCCATCTTCTATCTCTCTCTATCTTTTTATATCTTAGATTTTAGGTGACTTCCACAAAACAGCCTCAACCCTTCTAGCTCAATATTTATTTGACATCATTCCAGCCTTACAGCCACGAGCATTTTCTATTGCTTCCTCTCCAAAGGTAAATACCATCATGATTAATGTAATATAATGTAAACAATTACTCACATAGGGCCAATTTCCATCTCTGATGTTCAGAGGAGCTTAACAATACAACTCCCTTCATTTACTCATGCACACAATCATTTTATTCATTAATTTTTTCTGATATCTAAGATAGAAAGGAAAAGATGAATAACAATGAATAAGGATGTGATAAGGTCACTGAGATATTCTAATGAAAAACAGAGAGATAAATTCAGTCTTGAGATGTTTCCTGAAATATGAAAAAGTTAAACTGTTTCTTGTCTAGTTGAATAATGAATTCCATAGAGTGGGACTGAGAGTCGAATATGTGAAAGAA
>JAUEKZ010189489.1:0-5000 GCA_031471865.1 Melibe leonina | reverse complement strand
AGATAGATAAATAGATAGATAGATAGATAGATAGATAGATAGATAGATAGATAGAAGGTATGCGTTATCAAAATTAATGTCTCTGTCTTCTTTGTATCATAAATTTGGAGATGACAACTTTTAATCATCCTTCCCGGTGAACTCCCTGGGTGGCAGATATAAGAGACAATAACATAGAAAACGAAATGAAGGTTTAATCCCATACTTTTCTACATTAATACTCGGATTAACCAACCCCCTTCTATTTTTTCAATGCACAGCATCAGCAGCAGCATCAGCAGCATCAGCAGCAGCAACAGCAGCAACATATTGAGGAATGGTGAACAGCTTTGCCAAACCATCGAGAATCCTCCCTGAATCCTGGATATTAACTCTTCTTCTGTCTTATTGTTGTACACAACTTGTTACTTAATGCCAATCCCACTAGTGGTAGCATTCAACAATTAATTTTTTTAAAGCTACTGTCACGTTTTATCTCTATTCAGCACCTGGTGCATCAGGGTTTTTTTAATGTTAAAATGAATCAATTAATAGAGATACACATGAATCAAAGGGAATGCATTGTTTCATTTTTCACACCGCTCACTGATTGTCAAGTGGTTGCAAGTTCATTCAAAAACTAGAGCATCCACACACATACACACACACACACACACACACACACACACACACACACATACACATACACACACACACACACACACACAAAGGCTCGAAACAAATTTTAAAAAAAACCAGTTTCAAATTTCATCAATTTGCATCATCCCACGGACCGACGCGCATACCTTTCATGAAAAGTAAAAGACAGCCCCTACTGGCTAATTTTTAAAAAAAAAGGATTCTAATAGGTCTTAATAATCACCTTCCACGCCCCCCCATAAAAGGGGCTTCATAATCACCGTCCGCGCCCCAAAGCTATTACATAATTCATTCAGGCAAGATGAAAAGATATCAGAAGACAACTAAAATTTGTCTCGATCATTTTAATTTGTTTTTAATTCATTCTTTATTTTTTCAATTTTGTCAGTACCCAGAAAAAGAGCTCTAAGTGCTGCATTGATATAGAGTGTAATGAATAGGGCAGCATATTATAGCTATATTGTAAACAATTGTTTCAAAAAGATTTTAAAAAGCAACAGCTTGTAAGTTTTGTAAGGAAGTGGTTCGAATGTGAATAATTGTTGCTTGCTTCGGATTGATAAATATCCAAGATGGGGGGTGTCTACTGATGAATTGCAAGAATGACAGACATCCTCATTTTTTAAAAAAACGGGTGAAATTGTAACAGGGCAAATCCATCCACGTAGTTTTACCATTCATAACATTTCGTTTTTGAATGCATGACGCGTTATAGAGTTGTAGGTTTGTTGCGGTTTTTTAAATTATAAAATAGGGTATTTAAAAAAAAAGTGACAATGGCTGTTTTAAAACGGGCTTTCATTGTCAGAAGAAGGGCATTGGCGCGTGCGAGAGGCACTTGATGCTAATGTTGCAACAGCCTTTACGTACTCTTCCAAAGCCTGTATTTCTTCTTCTTCTTTCTTTATTTCTCCCTTTCTTTCTTTCTTTCTTTCTTTAGACAGCCAAAGCCATCCTGTCAGAGGCAACAGACGCTGCACGCTATATCGGTTGGTGGCTTGTTGTCTGGTTAACGCCGTTTTTCAAACACAATGTAGATGGTATCAAAGGCTGGGTGGCCTCTTTGCTATCAGGTACTTTAACGTGCTGCCACACAGAGACACATCCACATATTGCACCCAGTCACAGTATACTAACACCGGGCCATCCAGTCTTATCGCTGTTCCCATACTGAAGAGTGTTTGGCGGGACATTAGCAGCTAAATTATGGGTCTTATTCGTAAGCCTTTCACAGTGAGGTCTGATTCTAACATATGACAACTGTCCGTTCACTGAAATCTGATTTATCTGGTATAAGAACCGGCAAATCTTGAAGATTTTCGTGTCCTTAGCATTGAAAGGGTTAGGTATGACGCGGCCCGGGTTCGAACCTTCATTCCGGGGCGGATACAGTACCTACGGCGCTATTGCGCACTGTTTTGCCCTCTTAGCATCATCAGAAATATGTGTCCATCATGGGTAAAAATAACAGTTTGTAGGTCGGTGATTTACTGAGACAGGTTTGATTACAGTGGGTACTTTGCAGAAAGCGGCATAGTGTACAGAATTCCTATTTCTACAACTACTACTACTATTCTTACTATCACTACTACTACTACTACTACAACTACTACTCTTACTATCACTACTACTACTACTACCACTACTACTATCTCTCTCTCTCTCTCTCTCTCTCTCATACACACACACACATACACACACACACACACACACAAACACACGTACCCTCAGACACACGCACATCATCATTATCATTATTATCTCATATATTATTATTATCATCATCATATCATTCTGCAATCCCATAATTCTCAAAATACCAGCAACCAACCCGCCTTGCACTCGTTCAACCTAAACAAGTTGCTATCCGAATCTGCTGGTACGGCCTCAGCGCGCTTCGCCTTTTTTGCTTCGATTAATTAATTCTTGAGCAAGACGTACATTACTATCTATATAGGGATCAAACCCTTCAGAAAACCCTGAGCGCTTTTGCACACAGCTCAGAAATATACGAGTTCACTGGATGCAAATGATTGTATTATTTTATTAGGCTGTATCTGCCCAATCTTCCGGTGCATCAGATGTTTGGTTCAAGTTTGTTGTTAATCGACCTTTATAAAACACATTTAAAGTCGATGAATAAAGTCCACACAGCCGCTGCTCATCCCTGTTTCCGTAGTGTGAAGCGGAAAGTGGCACTGGCTGCAACCTTCTGGATATATCGCCGATCTATCACAGATTACTAAGACTTCCCCAATCCGATGATTTCACACCCGGGTAATCTATCTATATATCTATCTATATATCTTTCTATCTATCTATATACCTATCTATCTATATATCTATCTATATATCTATCTATCTATATATCTATCTATCTACCTATCTATCTATCTATTTATCTATCTATCTATCTATATGTCCAACTATCTATCTAGATACCTATCTATCTATCTATTCATCTCTCTTTATCTATCTATTTATCTATCAATCTATCTATCTATGTATCTATCTATCAATCTATCTATCTATCTACCTATCTATCTATCTATCTATGTATCTATCTATCTATGTATCTATCTATATATCTATCTATCTATCTTTCTATCTGTCTATCTATGTATCTATCTATGTATCTATCTATCTATTTATCTATCTATCTGTCAATCTATTTATCCATCTATATGTCTATCTATCTGCCTGCCTACCTACCTACCTCACTCCCTACCTACCTACCCATCCATCTACCTACTTATCCATCTATCTATCTATTTATCTATATATCTATCTATTTATCTATAAATCTACAATATATCTATCTTCTGTCTCTCTCTCTCTCTCTCTCTCTCTCTCTCTCTCTCTCTCTCTCTCTCTCTCCCTCACACACACACACACACACACATACACGGAAAGAGAGGGGCATAGCGAGGGGTCGAAAGAGGATAATAGACAAGGGACACTAAGAGGAGGAGAGAGAAGGGGAGAAAGAGAGAGATGGGGATGGAGAAAGAGAGAGATGGGGATGGAGAAAGAGAGAGAGGTGGGGATGGAGAAAGAGAGAGGTGGGGATGGAGAAAGAGAGAGAGACATAGAGAGTGGGGGAGGGGGGAGAGAGGAGAGAATGTTCGTTGTGGATGTCGTAGATGTTCCTTTAGTTTGTTTCTGTTGCTGTTGGGGTATTTAATTTTCTTTGCTTTCGATATCTCCATCATTGTTGGGGTTTTTTTTTTATATCAATTTTTGCATCAAATGAAGAAACTTGTCTTTATCTTTTATTCAGCACAATAACGGATGTCCATTGAGTAAAAGCGGCTGCCATCCTTAATAAACACACCGTGTTTAAAGAGTCCATAAGTTTGAAAACCTGTTCGCCCTAGAAGCCCATTCTACATGGTTCATTGTCTAATCCTATGCAACCATTCTGCAATTTTCCCTGTTTGTTTTTTCGCCAATGTTTTATGATCCAAAGCTTGAAGATCAATGAATTCTAAATATTGATATTTTTTCAAAATGGTCGTCACAACGGTAAAAAGGTAACACAATTCATTCAAATATTTTTCAACTTCAATTTCCCAATATTTGTAACTTTTTTTTCTTCTTCTCTTCTCTTCATCGGTTTGATACTTTATGAATAGATGAAACAGATTGCGCAAGAGGCCTGGCGACAAGAATCACTCGACGAAACCGGTAATTCGGTCTTCTCGCCTTATTGTTTCATCAAAACAATCCGGCCATTTTGTTTTGTCTCCGGTACAGAGTTTGAATGAGATAGAATGCTACGCTTCTTGTCGCTCCACCCTTCACAGAAAGCAGACTCCGGGGCTTTGAAATCATACTACCATGTAGTCCACCCTCCCCCCTTTTCCCTTTTCGTTTTTTTTTTTCCTTTTTAAAAAAATGATTTTTCATTATTTGTCTTTTTCGCTGTGGCGAGACTGGTGAAGAGAGTGCGGTCATGCATGGGTGACCAGGGATAAAAAGGACTTTGTACCGGGTACAAGACGGCAGATGGGACATCAAAGACCGACGAAGATGACGCACAGTCGTTGACATGCTGTATTACGTCCTTCATTGCACCCACAAAAAGAAAAGGAAAACAAATAGACATAAAAAGTGAGCACTGCCGTCGATTATTTACTTTGCCTCTTAGAGTTTGAGTCTCTCTCTCTCTCTCTCTCTCTCTCTCTCTCTCTTTCTTTCTCTCTCTCTCTTTCTCTCTCTCTCTTTCTCTCTCTCTCTCTTTCTCTCTTTCTCTCTCTCTCTCGCTTTCTCTCTCTCTCTTTTTCTCTTTCTCTCTCTCTTTCTCTCTCTCTCTTTCTCTCTCTCTCTTTCTCTCTCTCTTTCTCTCTCTCTCTTTCTCT